>OMNW01000705.1:9574-43567 GCA_900303245.1 Selene dorsalis | reverse complement strand
TCCCTCGCTCCCCGGCGGAGCCTCGTCCTTCCCCCCGGTCTTCGGTCCCGGATCAGCCTCCTCCTGCAGCAGCGGCGGCTCCCCGCTCTGGTCTGAACTCATCAGCCGCTCCTGACTCACTTCCACCCCGTCGCGTTCTCCCGGCCCCCGCCTGCCACCACCACCACCTTCTCTTTCGGGAGCACCGGCTGTGTTGAGCAGTCAGTCTGGTCTTCTCCTGTCGGACTGGATCGGCCAGCAGCGCAACTCAGACTAGCTACTAGCTAGCTAACCGGCTAGCAGGCAGGCTACAGACAGAGGCTAGCGACCTAGCGTGCTATGAATCAACGGAGCGGGCTAACGACAGCTAGCTCAATGAATCAAACCAGCACGCCGAGACACTAATGGTGGAAGCGATGCCAAACCATGACTCTTCTTACACCGCAGTCCCCGCTGGCGTTTCACCGAATATCACACCACACACCGGGTTCGTGAGGCGCATTCCTAACCGGGCGACCGGAGCGGACACTGGGGACACGCACCTCTCCTCAGCGCAGGCACACAGTCCGCCGACGTCCCGGCTTCCACCGCGAGTTCTCGGTGACCTCTGCTGAAACCATTTCCTTTTCCGCACCCGCACTGTAGTTTTCTGCGGGATTTTAGTAGTAGATTGTAGTTGCAGTGCAACAGTGCAGTCCTTTATCTGTGTATTTACGTGCTTCAGATTACTGCAGTCTGTTTTAGCTGTTAGGGCACATTATGCAGATTAGTTCCCGTGTTTTACTGATGTGTTGGAGTGAAGACAGATTAGTTCGTCGACTTTTATTCTAAAACTGAATCACACTTAGGGGTAGACACTAGACAGACAATAAAACGTATAGTACGCCCCATGATTAGTTCAATTCGAAAAAAAAAAAATGGATGGAAGACACATTTGAAAAAAAAGAAAAAAAATTAAATCGCACTTCTTATAATGCTTTAAAAAACTGAATTCAGTAATTTAGAAACTCATGTTCTATTGTTATATGGTGTCATGGCAGTGCAAAGGTTTTACCATCGAGAATAAAGTGAGGATATACCACACTTTTCAGAGACACCAAGTTTCTTTTCAAATTGTGACAGAATTTAGCTCTTTGACACAGCTCTTTAGGGCATGATGTCACACTGCATGTCTGTGATTAACCAGTCTGATGTCACTGATGATGATTATAAAAAGGCTAAATACCTCAAGTACCTAAGTGTTTTGACGTTGCAACAATAGAAAGGTTTTCCTCATCTGTTTGAGTAAATGATCATGAGTGGATTTCATAGATCTAATGAAAGTCTGTGACTGCTGTGATGTAATCACTTTTTGTTCAGCTTCAGATGCAACTGAGAACATCTGACAAGCCACAGGAAAAACTGGCAAATACACTGACAATATGCCCAGTAAAGTAAATGCAATTGCTCCACAGGTAATGCTCCTTGTTGGATAAAGAAAACATGTATATAAATGCAGAATATTATGATTCACTCACTAAAAAATGATTGTAATTGCAGACACTAATGTGTCTGTGATCTGCTGCCTTCTAGATACAGCTGTCCTGTATGACTGAAAATCAACAAAGACAATGTTTTATATGTAATGAAGTCACAGGTTTAACAAGTTCCAAACTAAACACTGTGAGCTTGACTTGAATGAACCTGAGCAATGATAATAATAAATTCTGAATAATGAGAATATAAGTTAATAATAAAATCCTCCTTGCGATATACATCATTTCTTTCTGTCACATTTAACATTAATCACAAACAATGTGCCATTTTTGAAATATATCTTTAATCTGTTAAAATCTTTTGAAAGTTCATTCACTGGAAGTTTGTGAGAGTTGGAAGTACCACAAAACACTGAATACCATGAAGAGGCAAGAGTAAAACAGCAGCTCTTTTTGTAAGGCATGTGGACATATAACTGAACAAGACGAAATGCAAAAGAACAGATAGTTTGCCCTGCTCTTGCTCTATCGCTCTTTGAGAGCGGTCTGATTCTATTTCCCAAGAGGAGTCCTCTTCTTGATCACGTGCTCCATGTCGGTGTGTTCAGATGTGTCTAGTATGATGTTGTACTTAGCCAGGATTTTCATGATGGGCCTAATCTTCAGCCACCACTGTGACTTCGGGATGCGGTGCCTGCAGCAGACAGGGAGATTAGTCAAAGTTCACCATTATACTTGTTACTAGCAGTACAGTGTGTGATATGGGAAATATGTGTCTTACTCAAAATCTGTGTCTCCCTTCAGCTCAGCAAGTGGCTGGAAGTTGAGCGCCCTCTTTCTCATGCCCAGCACACAGGCAGAGTCGGGTGTGTTAGCAAAGATACGACCTAAAGGTCACAAGAAGTGAAACAGCTTAGTTAAAACAACATGTAAAACCAACTACCATCAACCACTCAGACTTATTAAAGTAGTATCAATACAACACCATAAATCAAAGTACTGTTGAAGCATCAAAAGAAAGAGCGTGCCCTGCGAAGGTTTTATCATTATATATTACTGGTTAGTTGTTATTCTTATTTGCTAGTTGGGGCTGGTATTATAGTTTGAGAAATTTTAACTATGTCAAACTGGGTACAACATGGATTGTATCATTTATACTGGTAACGTGTATAAAATCGTAACTTGTAAAGTAACTAGTCACTAATACTGTCAGATAAATGTAGCAGAGTAAATACAACAATATTTCCGTCTGAAACGTGGTGTTTAAAGGGAATATCTGTATGTTTTCTATCCTACCAAGTGTGGTTTCTTTTGTCACAGGCAGGTGGTAGTGACTGCTTCAGCCATTATAGTGTTTACAATACAGGTTATAATATGTCCTCTGATCAGTGCTGACTCTTCAGTATACTGGACACCACAGTGACTTGATATTGGAAAGTGACAAGACAGCCTGGCCAGTCTAGAGCTAGCATAGCAGAGGACAAGAACTGATACAAATAGGACAAACATGTGTCTTAGCCTGACTCCCTAAGTGTAGCATTAGTAGTATAAAGACCTCCAGTGGGCATCAGCACTTCAAAATTACAGGCGCAGTACATAAATATGAACATAAACATCACACCGCTGCCTGTTGGTATTATTATATATTGTCAAAAATGTGCAGCTGGAGCGTCAACATACCATGTCTATAGCACTCCTTGAGTTTCTCAGTCAGCCACAGAATAGACTTGGCACCCATTTTTGTGCCAAAGTTTCTGTCGAAGGGTGTTGGGGTGCCACCCTGCAAATAACACACAGGCGTGTTTATCAGCTATTGTGTTATAACAGAAAAACAAAACTATGAGAAAATCAATTAGCAGTTATTTGGACTGGTTTCTACCCTTCATCACATTAACAGACCTGCTGCATGTGTCCCAGAACATTCTTACGGCAGTCGAAGACACCTTTGCCCTCCTCGGAGTACAGGTTGAAGATGAAGTCAGTGGTGTAGTTGGCGTTACAGTTCTCGTTCCTATGACGGGAAGAATAGTGACTGATTATTATTTTTTAACCACAGATCCCCATGTTAAGGTCTTTTTACTATTCATCACTGTCATAGACATTATATAAAAACAAACAAAAAAATATTAAAATATCGATATCAATGTTTTATTTTGAAAAATATATTTATCTCCCGCTTGTACATTTTAAACTATTTCACTTAAAATAATTAGTTAATAGGCGTAAGTATAGATTTTGAGTGGTAAATGAATGACTTTAACTATTGTGTTATTGTGTTTGTTTGTTTTTTATCTTAAAGTATCAAAATAAAATTTTAATTCCAGGAACCAGGAAAAGTCTCATCAGTTAGCTTTAAGTAGCCATTAGCCTTCATGTTGTTGTTCCTATGAAATTTCCATGATTCCCCCTAGAAGTACCTGTAACATCGCTTCTACAGCAGCATATTGTGGTCTTAACTCAGTTTTTCACCAAATATGTGATCTACCTCTCTGTTTTGCCTTTGTTTCAGCTGCATGCCTGGACAACATGTGGACAAATACCCACCTGAGAATCAAACCTCTCTTCACTGTTGTCTTCATCTTTGCAACAAGATGCTCAACATTCGTCTGTAGACAAAATCCACATTTTATATTATCACAGTACTCTTTTCAAGCCACAGAAAGTGTTCAAATTGATGGCAACTTCTCCCACTGAAGGCAACCCCCTGTTATTCTTTACATCCTACATTCTTTACATCCTCCATCGCCCCCACCCCACCAACATCAGTATTATTATCCAGTGTTACCCTGACCCAGATTGTCACAGCATGGATTTGTTCCTGTCTTATGTGTTGTCACACTTTTTATGTTCAAATCTTATGTCCTTGTCTTGTTTGTCTCTGTGGTTTGTGTTATTGTCAGTCTTACACTGTTTGTCTCTGCTCAAAAACAAAAAAGAAAAAAAAAAAAAATGTTCAAACTGAAACCTGGTGATCCTGCGCACACATTGTTAGATTTTAACATGATCAAGAAAAATCTAACCATGACCTCATTTTAATATACACAAATAGGACCTGCTCTTGCGTGATTAACTCACCTCCAGATCTCTAATGTTGAATTTGTCTTCAAAGACGTAGGCAGCATCAGCCCCAGCAGCCAAACCAGCCATGGTGGCCAGGTAGCCGCAGTATCCGCCCATTGTCTCAACGATAAACACACGACGTTTGGTTCCTGCTGCTGACTGCTTGATCCTGTCACAGGTCTGCAGACAAACACATCAGATGTGTTTAGCTCCTGTTTTAAAAATGTGTGTGAGTGTATCTGCTGTTACCACTGAATCTTGGCACTGACCGAGGTGATGGTGTTGAGGGCCGTGTCAGCGCCGACGCTGAAGTCTGAGCCAGGGACGTTGTTGGAAACGGTGGCAGGGATAACCACCATGGGAATGCACAGCTCCTCATATTTTTGTCTGGCCTGAACCAGCTCCAAACCTCCAACAAAGGCCTGAAATGGTGCACAGAGGGAAGATTTTGCTGTCAAGCTTGCAGGTGAAGCCATTTAAGCCATTTAAAGGAGAGGAGTAGCTGTACTGTACCTCAAATCCACCAATGATCACCAGAGCGTGGATGTTGAACTTGGAGATGTTCTGGCTGATTTCCTCCAGTAGTTTAGCTGGCAGAGTTCTTTGTTAGACAAAGACAAATATCAGTGAACAACTTTGTGGTGAATCTTCTGACAACAGCAGCTTTTTATTTTCTGTAATGCAAAACAATGACAATGATCAGCTAATGCCTTACCTCTTAGTGCCCAGCATCGAGCCTCCCTTTCCAGTCCAGCCACTAACTGTCGTCCAGTTGATGGGCTCAATCTGCAGTGAATGGAAATATTAAAAAACACATATCAACAACCATTAATACTAATACCTGTAATATTATATTTGTTCACTTGTCATAATTATACCACAGTTATTAGTTGTATTGTTATTGTGTTTCTGGCCTGTTTCAGCGGCTGGTTGTCAGTTTGATAGTAAGAAAGCTAAAAGCTAATTCAACTGACAGCGTTAAATTTGGCATGAAGTTGGTCCAGTGTCTGGGGAAGTGATTGAAGCATCTCTAGAGCCTGAATCATGAAATGTAAACAATGAAACATTTTCTCCTAGATTCTGTGGCTCCAGCTGACAAAACATCACTTTTACAACTTATTCTAAAACATCATTAAACCTTAACATACTGGGGAAATCTGTATTTACCTGTCCATGAGCCAGACCATCGAAGCCATCGTGGACAGCCAACATGTTGTGACCCTGGATGATACCCATCCTGACTGCTGCACGCACTGCAGCGTTCATGCCAGCACATGGAGCTCCGATGTTCATAATGGCCACATTGATGTTACTCTGTAAAAGAAAGACATTGTTGAAGGGTCTGTGGTTGTCTAAATGTTCAACGCAGTCATTTGTTAACTTTAAAATGTTGTTCAGAAAACAATGGATGGTCCTCACCTTAACATCTGGGGGGTTGATGTGAGCCAGCAGTTTGTATGTGTTCCAGTTGTTCTCAAAACTCCTGTGAATCATAAACACAGCTGAGTGCTGCATGTTCTGTGCTACACCATCAGTAAAATGCATTCAGACTGTGGTAAGTGTGTCTGTGAAATAATTTTACACAGTATGGACACTATCAGTTAATAAGAAACTGCAGGGTTCAATAACACTTTAGTGCTCTGGCCCAAACAAAACCAACTCATTTTAAATCAGACATAATAACTCATGATGTCATAAAGCATTAATTTATAATTATATAATAGTAATTGAAAGGTACTGCAAAATGTATTTTAGAAAATGTTAATGTAACTGGTTTGGTGTGGTTTGTTGATTTAACATTTACATTCCTATTATGTTACCACTTTACCTTAGAGACAGTACTATGAAAATGAGTGGTGTATAAACAGTGGAACTGTCTGAAAATGAATTGGATTCTTACCCACACAGCTACCTTTGGCCAGTTGTTATGTTTTAGCAGGAGTCTGGCCAGTCAGAGCTTTAACTACAGCCCTGTGGGTTGGATTTCCTTCAGTGATCCCCTCCAGACACATTTAATGATTTATATATATATATAAAATACGCTGCTTTGAGTAATTATTTGAGTCTGATGTGTTTTTGTCAAAAATATAAAACAGTTTAGTTGCCTCTTAAATAAACTTGCACCTACACCGTCTCCCTATATTTAAAATACAGTCAGTGAATACTCTCATATTTTGAATGTGTGCAATATTAGACTCCACTAAACCAAAAATGAAAACACACACTTTCCCCTGAGCTTGATAGCATCATCAAATCTGCCCTCAGCCATGGCGGCAGTCACATCTTTGGTCTGTTGAGGAAAAAGAGTGATGGAGACTGTGAGAGGGAGACAGATGAAGACAAGCTCTTTACTGTAATGTCAGCAGATATGTGGATCAACACATGAAAATGAAACATGGAGTTACTGGATGGAAAACATTTTAACGTACCACTTGCACACACTCCATGAGCGGCAGTCTGACTGCCTGGTTTCCAGAAAGACTGACCACACAGGCTGGAGTGTCTGGGGTGGCCTCCAGCAGTGCCATCACAGCCTCCACACCCATCCTGCTGCCCTGGACGACACACAGACAGACCGCCAAGTGTGTGTGAGGAGAGGGGGAGTTACAAATGTGCACTTGTTTATAGTATATGAAACACTCACCAGGATTCTGTCGAAGGCGGAGGGCGTGCCACCCCTCTGTACGTGCCCGAGAACAGTGGTGCGAGTATCGAAGCCAAGTCTGTCAGTCACCAACTGAGGAGAAATAAAGCAATCTGTAAGCATGGGATACTGTCTGTGGATTTCACTGATTTGTATTTAGTGATATCAAGAAGGGGGCTTGCCTTTTTAATCTCCTCAGATGTAATTGGTTTTCCATCTCTGGCCATCGCACCCTCAGCCACAATGATCACATTCAGACGGGAACCTCGGGCCCTTTGCTGAAAGAGTGATCGAAGGAAATAAAGAAAATCAACAGTGCACTCTGACTGACATGTGTAGAGAGGTATTGATGGCAGGTATCTCCATCTGCAGACTGAGACACATACGTTTGCCAGCCTCCTGCACAGGTGGTCCTCCCAGCCATCATCTGGTGGCATCTCTGGAATAAACACCCAGTCAGCACCACAGGACAAAGCTGTCACCAGAGCCAGGTACCTGCAGCCAAGACAAACAGTCAACGTGAATAGAAATTTTCCAACCTAAAACTTTACCCAGTCCTCTGTCATCCCGACCAGACAAATCTTTCAGTCGATATCTTTGCTTCCTTCTTTACTGTAAAGGTCGTGGCCATCAGTAGCCACTTCTCTGACCCTCTCAGAGATCCAGTCTCCATGGCGCTCCTATGGTTTTCTCTGCCTCCTCTGATCAATAGCTCTCCACCTCCCTCACTAAGCCGTGTAGCCCAGTGCAAGACTCCATAAAAAGTGTAACATATAGTAGTCCTACCACGTGTCCCTCCCAGTCTCCTTGAGTCAAGGACCCATCCTCTCACTGGTGGTTGTCCTGTTACAGGTGCAATGGGCCCCATTCCCTTAAGCATCCTGCAACCCAGTGTCTCCTACAGTGTGCCAGCAATAACACATTTGATAAATGCCCTACCACATTCAGACAGGCTCGGGTGACTCTCTGCTCAGCAGCCCTCGCTTGACCCTGCTCAAGTGTGTTGTAAGGGCAGTTTTCAAACAGGTCTCATGGCAGGACCCCCTTAGTCTAAATCAGTCAGGCTTTAACAGCTCTGTTGTCTATGATAGAGGCACTACGGCCACCGAGAGGTGCAGCTCAGTCCTTGGCTCTTATCCAGCAAGGGTCTCTCTGCAGCCTTTGATTCAGTGAACCACCACATCCTGCTGTCTGTTCTCTGCAACGTGAGCATCTCAGGCAAAGCACTTCCTTGGTTTTAGTCAACGGACAAACCTTCAGTGTGTCACAAACAGTATACACCACCTGGACGCCATGGTCTGGATGGATATTGGCTTATGACACATCCACATGGATGAAGGAACACCACCTTCAACTGAACCTCTCTTCAGTCATCACATCTAATCAGCCTCTCTCTTGAAGACCAGTTAACCTTCTCAGACCATGTTGAATGATTTTTTGTGGTCTTGCTGCTTTGCTCATTACAGCATAAGAAAAAGGCCCTATTTCATAATACTTGGTACTGGTGAAAAAAAAGAAACAAAACCCCAAAAATAACATGTTGAAATAAGAACTAGAATAAAAATTAGCAATAGTCTTAGACTACATACACACAGATGTGTCGCTGTCAATGCACAACACAGACACAAATGTGCCAGGTACTGACCCACAGTGTCTGCCCATCACCTCCAGGATGAACGTCCTCTGGTGGCTGTGGATAAACATATATCACAGGTAAGAAAGGAGCTAACTAACAAATATTCTCCATTTTTAATGAGATTGAAAAACCAAAAAATAGAGGCAAAAACGAGGCAAACTGATCCAATATACAGTCATGAGATCTTGACTTCTACCTGTCTCCTTTTATTTTCTGTGACTATGACCTGGTTGAAGAGTGATATCTGACCTCTGTGCTGTTGTGGTGATGGCATCTACCACCTCGATGATGCGATGCAGGGCAGAGTCGGTGCCGATGGTCATGTCAGTGCCACAGAAGTCATTATCGATGGAGCCGACCATGCCAACAATGTTAAGGTGGGAAGATTTATTGGCGTCTTCCTGTGTAATCTTACCTACAGTAAATTTAGAAAAAGGTGTTTAATATCTAGTTTTATAGTCCTTGCTTTTTGTTATTCATCATTTTTCCCCTTCTCTTCTTTGAGGCTCCTTTAACATGAGGCAGGTTATGATTCATGGTTGGTCATGGTAATGAGTTATCTTCACTTCTCAACAAGTTGTCCAAATGAAAAGACAAAATGTGTTGTTGTTGTTGTTGTTGTTGTTGTTGATGATGATGATGAACAACACAGTACATTCTTCATATTCATCTGTCCATCTTTTAGTGATGGACCATGAAACCAGATACTTTGACAGACACTTTGTTTTTTTCCTCTTTACCAGCTTTGACCAGGTCAGCCAGCAGTCCGCTCCACTCAGTCCTGAACTGATTGGCTCCCGTCAGACTACCGTCACCTCCGATCACACACAGGTTGGTGATGCCCAGCTTCACCAGGTTGAGGGCCGCCTTCATTCGACCCTCCCTCTCCCTGAAGTCCTTGCAGCGGGCACTGCCGATAACTGTACCTCCCTGACACAAGATGAGAAGAGACATTTTTCATCACAGTTGTACAAACATTATCTGGCAGTGAAGGACGGAACATGTAATATTTCAGTGATCACTGACATTTAACTCCTTCAATACTGTTCCCTATGGAGAAACTGGCATCAGTGCAGCAGTGTGGCATCATTAAGATGCTTTGAAGGCACAACAAGTGAGGTTACATCACATCAAGCAGGCACTTTAAAGGTGATATCCCAGATGGCACATGCCCATCCCATTGCTTGCTTCACACACATCATGAATCTTAGCGTGTCATGTTTTCTCCATTGCCAGGGCGCTTTATTTAGACAACACTTATTGCATCTCCATCATCCCTCAGTCACAGGACCAGGTCGTCCATTTAATATCATCACTCAGAAAACAGTTTCTCATGTTATCAGAGCTCATAAGACCTGGAGGAAACTCTTAACTCTGAGTGGAGAAAAGTGCACTAAAGTTTAAAGAGCCCAGATTATGAAAGATCAGATCCCTCACGCGTGTGTTGTCAGACCACCTCATGCAGATGTTTTCTGTTACTCTGAATAAGTCATAGCTGACACCTGTTTATTATGTTCTATGGACAATGCAGGATCATTTAAACCCAAATAATGAGGTAATTGGCAGCATTGAGAAATCCTGTGGGCAATGGCAACCTCCTTGAACTCTTCCTTATTTCTACCTAATGATTTTTTTCACTGTTCTCTTTCAGTCGTTCTCGTCATTATTGACAGAGAAGTTTGATGTGACAGGGTGAGTCCTGGCATGTGGAAAAATATGTAAACAAGTGGGGAGAATTGTAGTTTTTCTTTTATTTTGTAATATCAGTGATACCTTTATTGAAACCTTTATTTCTCAGTAAAGATACTGAAATTATATATAAGTGCTAAACATAAAAAAGGGAAAACTCTATAGTTTTAGTTTAGTTTTATTTATCATTTGGGTGAACTGAGCCTTTAATGACACATTTCTGCCCCATATCATATACTGACTGTCAACAGAAACATGTTGTGTGTTTGTGGGTCTGTGTTTGTTTATTTGACTGCACATCACTCACCAGCTGAAGCATCATGGACACGCTCTCCCATGTAGCGGGGCGGATGTTATCCCCTCCATCCACCAGGCCCTGGTAGCCCTGCAGCACACCATAACATAACACTGTGATGTAGATATAGATACAGTTATGTCTGATGCATTGGTGCTGCAACAAAATACTCTGATAATACACAGACCTAAGACAGTCTTGTATTTATTTTCAATATCTTGACGTTAGCTGTGTAATGCCTGTAGCAGCACATACCTCATGGACAAAGTAGACTTTGGCTCCGGTGTAAAGGCCAACTCTGACTGTGGCTCTCACAGCAGCGTTCATACCTGAGACACACACACACACACAGCATCGTCTGTGATGACTGATAGATGCATTTGCACATGATACAAGTAACGGTTTTATGATATGATCATCCCCAGTATATAAAAAAAATCTGACAGTGATATCATGATGATAATACACTCCTGATGATGTCATGATGTCAGATGATAGATCATGTGGATCTTGTTTATCTCTTCATCCTTTTCCCTTCTCACAATCCACAAAGCATTTATATTGTTTTTCATAAGCTTTAATACAGTCATGGTTTCTCTTCACCCCTCCACACTTATATATGAGCATTAAGAGGTAAAACACACAATAAACAAAGTTAAAATTGAATTTCACTGATAGCAAATTCTCTATAAATAATCACGATTATATCGTTATCGTAGATTCTTTGGGCCACGATAATCGTGTGATTATAAAAATCTGATATCGTGATTGAATCATGACATCACATTTCCTGTCACAAGACTTTTTTCACCCATCTTAACCTTTAAGTGACCTGCACTTTGGAATCAGATGAGACAAAAATACCCATAGGGTGAGGGGGATTATGGGACGGTACGTCTTGTGTACCATCTCGCCCTTGGCTGTCTGGCACACGAAAGGCCACAGTGTACGTTTGTGTTGTGGCAGGCTGGCAGCTCTTGCAGCTCTTGTTTCACCAGACAGCAGCTGTGGATGGTGGGTGTTTCTCTCCTCCATACCACAAAAAGGTCACAGCCACTAAAATTAGCCCCAAAGGTGAAATAAGGGAATGTAAGGGGGAGAAATGGCACATAAAGCCTATACAAAGAGAGTCAGGCTCGGAGGAAAAGATGGAACAGGGATATGAGATGCAGATGAGACATCAGCATGCTGTGCTTCAAGTGGAGTTGATGGATTCATTGTCTATAGAAGCTTAACTTTAAAGTATAAATTATAAATGTTAATTGTCAAATTACTTTGGAGAGAAAAACAACTTGATATGTTAAAGAACTTTTAGAAAAAACTTGATTTGTTGAGTTTCTTTGTCTTTATCAGCACCACAGTTTTTGTCAACTATGAGAGTCTAGGGGATTTGTGCATTAGAAAACATGATTTCAAATGGGATTTCCATCCAAACGCTGATCATCCTCGCCAGCTGGCCTTCAACTGTGCTGCTCTTACATTGTGGAAAAAATGTAGCATGCGCTTGCTTAGGATGTCATGCAGTCAGAGCATTAGCATGATACTTTGAGAGTGGAAAGAGATCAGTGTTTCTACAGCTGTTTGGATCCAGTGTTGGACTCAGAGACACAACAGCAGGGAAGATGCTGTCCCACAGCTTGTCCTGCTTTGCTGAGACTCACTTTATATTTGACCATTTCAAAAATACAGCAGTGATAAGCAGTGGAGGCTCATCCTCTGCCTACCTTGGGCGTCTCCTCCTGACGTCAGAACTGCAATGGACCGTCCGAGCCCCATTTTCGTGGGGTCCGTGGTTGGATGGACATTCTGGGACATGTTGCCAGAGAAGCCAGGCAGACAGGTGGCACTGACCAAGGGGAAAGGAAAAGTTGAAAGACCAGAGTGTAGCTGCTCTTCCTTTACTCTCTACTTCTCAGAGGAAGCAGGAGTGAAGGCGCGCTTTATAGACTGCAGTTCCTAATCCTGCCCCATGCCCCCTCCCGCTGACACCCTCCACCACGCACTCAACTCTACTAAATATACATCAGGTCATGTAACCACCTGCAGTGGACAGTCACAGGCAGGGAAACACAATGCACATGGCTTTAATGTGTCAGTAACCCCTTTGAACCAACTTTGGATCAGTTATTTCCAGTTAAAACAAACACGCAGAGACAATAAATACATAAATAAATAGTCGATATGACTTTGAATTAATATTTTGGTTCATTTTGTCACTTCTGTACAAGAAATTTTACGAAGTGGCTGCAACTCAACAGTTTTTGCAAAATAATAGTACCCTCAACTCAAACAGTGCCCTCAATCAATGGATTGGTCAATCAACAAAACTGATAACAAATAAATCATGTGTTATTTATTAAGTTACTCATTCAACCCTGATATTAAACTTCTCTTCATTTAATGTCACTGTAAATTAAAGAAATGAACCGTTTGGTCACACGAGGTTCTCAAATACACCCCTTTGGTCTCAGGATCTTGTCCTTTACATTTGACATTTAATCGTCTAAATGGAAACTGTCCTTTACAGTTGAGCCGATTCAGCAGCAGGGTGCGTTTCACGTGTAGCACGCTTGAGTCTCCAGAAGAAGGCTTGAACTCTACAACTAGCCCAGAGAAATCTGGGTAATGTAAGACATTATGCAACAGATATGCATCTATTCCACTTCTAAACACTGCGGATTTTGTTTTGTGAAAAAGTGGGTATCAAGTGTAATTAAAAACTATAACCTGAAGCATGGAGGTGTAAAAGGCTGCAACAACAATCATCCTGATGACCAATTCATTTGACTATAAATTTCACTCTCAGTGATAAACAGAACATGTAATGATGAGCTCATAGTGACAGAGCCTCCAGGGCCACAGAGCTTTTGGCTTCTATCTGAAAAACCAGTGGAACAGCTCTTTAAACAATTTCAAGAGCTGAAAGGAAAAATAAAAATCACAAATTGCTAGTAGTAACATATATACACATTTATTATAAACACTGTACATTCTGACCTTTAATCACTTTCATCACACAAGATTCTGGTTTGTTAAAAAAATAACAGCTAACAGAAAAGCTCTGACCCTTCCTATGTGCAGACTATAGCTATAACACTGACAAAGACAAGTGTCTTCATTGACCTTTTACAACATTAAATTTTCCTCATATTTAGGTTTCATGTCATGTCATAAACATTATGTACAATTTTGATGTGATGATGTAGATGTGGATCCACATTATTGATAAACACGAGTGCCTGTAGTATAAAAGATGTTACACTGAACAGATAGCACGTCTATTTCTCAGAAATCATCTTTTAAAAAGTAATCACAGATATTTATAAGACAATTGGTTTCAAAATAGTGACACCAGTAGAGTTTTTTTGGACCCGTGTTAAGGCTTACAACAGCAGTGTTGGACAAACATTGTGAGTTTCACTAAAGAAAGTGTCATTAGTACAAGGGAGCAACATTATCCACTGTGGATATTCACAACAGCCACAGATACTGTACTTGTAGTGCAAATCATCTCTCCTGCAGTGGAGAGCTGGGTGGAGACGAAGGTCCAGAGGAGAGATCGAACTCAATTGGAACAAATCTCTGGAAAACACAAGGAAAAAGTTGTACTGATATCAGCTCTGTATAGATGTACAGTGAATATCAACACACACATTTCATGTTTCAAAGCGCTATGTGTTGTTGTGGGTGTCACTGTTACACGACATGTGAAAATTTGCTATAACACTATGCAGTGTGACTCACCAAGAGTCAGACAAGAACACAGTCTCACATCTGTATCACAAACATAGCTTAAAACAGGGAGAAACTATTAGCATGACTCTGTCCACCAGTGCCTTCAAAACTCACTGATGAACATGTATTGTCTGCTGGAACGGTGTAAAAATTATGTTAGCTTCAGACAGAGTGACTGCACCATTCAACATATTGTTGTTCCTTCAGTGATCGTATGTAATATTTCTTCTTGTGCCACACTCACTTATTGTCACTATGTTATTTCCTCTGTTCAGTCCTTTTGTGTTTTGGTGTGTAAAGAAAATCCCTGTGACACAAGGCTTTAGGCTTTAGTTTTTTGTTTCTGGTCTTTTAGTTTTCAGTAACATCAAACTGTTTGAACACAACACTTTGTTTTTTCAGCAGCAGCAGTGTACTCACAGAGGACTCTTCGAAGTGCAGGAAGGCGGCCAGTGGGTTTCCACAGCGAGGCCGAGGGGGGAGAAACCCAGAGGGGGCAGAGACAGACACTGAGGTGTAGGTGGCCACCTCCTCGTCCATACGCAGCTCCTCCAGAGGAGGAAGACGCTTCCGAAGCAACGCGACCGCAGGACTCAGACCGCAGCTCTTCTGAGCACTGGTGTCTGTGAAAAAAGACGTCACACATTTAACAGAGGGCACAGTGGTAATACATGCCAATAACAGTTCACATCCCCCTGTAGGAGCCACTAACCTTTCCATTAAAAAAGCAAATCTGATGTATCTTAATATCTGTGTTGTTCTCTTACATAACAAAGAATAACTTCCAGGAGACAGTCTATCATACGGGGTAATTATCATTGTGGGAATGTGATAGATCAGTGTTACCTCTGTGCAGACTCTGAACAGCGGCTGGCTTTGACACCGATGACGTCTCTGGCTGTCCTTTTCTCTGCTCTGATGAAACCGGACCGTGCTCATCCTGATCACATGCACTCTCCTGCTTCTCAAAACGTGGGGCTCTGAACAGTTTTTTGCCCGTTGAGAAAAAAATAACAGAGTCTCTTTGTGGAGCTTGGAGGAATGGCTGTTCTCCCACAATCCTCTGCAGCTGCGGCTGCGGCTGCCGCAGCTGCTCCTCTTCCTTGATGGTGTTTGCCCCTCTCTTCTCTACCTTTTCCTCACAGTGGGTTTTAGTCTAGAGAAATGGGGGAGGAGACAACATAATAAACACATCAGACACAGAGCTTAATTTAGTATAGTTCTGTGTATAGCTGTATGTTTTGGACTTCTTACACTCGAGTCTTGAGCTGGGGGCTGCTCAGCTTGTGTCTCTGTGTTCTCCTCATCCTCTGGATCATCAAACAACCTCTGGATGACCTCCTCCTTACAAACAACAAAGTAATACAAACTGTGATCCAGAGCACTGTAAAGTGTGTCCATTTAAATCACTTTTACAAGATATTCTGTGCTGGTAGCAGTGCTATCTGTATGTTCTTTGTTTTTAAGTGAATTTAATTGTAGTTTCTTCATTGTAACAATAGTGTGGCATCATCATTGTCTACTTCCAAAATCTGCAAGTTGCTCTTCAAATGCACGAATTTAGCACAAAACTTCATTTGTTCTACATCTACAGCATCCACACTCTTAAGAGCCCTGATTACAGGACTTGATTTATATATTAACTGCCTTACAGTGTCAAAAACCAAGTAATTGATAGGGTCATAATTTACACTGGCAGATTATCTAAGACATGAAATCTTAATTTTACTGAGAATGACATCACTAAAAGGATACACCTATTCCTAATTTCGCATTTCAGACCTATCAGGAGATATAGAGCACTGTACATCCTTTAATTTATTCCCATGACACAAATGTGGCTAAGGCTTTTCTGGCACGTTAACCAGCTTCTAAAGTGATCAAACCTTTGACGGAGGTGAATTTACTGAAACACGCTTCAAGAACAAGTTTTTCCCTCTGACTGTGCCACCGATTCTACATGTCAAACGTATTTTCTATTCCATCACTACCATTATTGAGTATTTCTGTAAAGCACAGGTGTAAAATCTCTAAACACAGTAGAAAATCGAAAGAATTTCCTTCTCTCACCTCCTGCTGCAGCTGAAGGTTGGTTTTGCAGCTCCTTAGCCTGGGAGTGCCAGTGTACGGTGTCTGCTGTGACGACAGATGCCATTTCTGAAAAGATCAACAGCATCATGAGATAAGGGAGCGAATGCAAGAAACACAAACACATGCCAAAACAGAGAGAATATGCGCGTACAGTGCCTGTGTACTGACCATCGCGGACATGGGCTGATGTCTGGTGTCGCGGACTCTCTTTGGAGTCCATTTCTTCAGCGGAGGCTCGCTGAGCGCTCCTGCTGAGGATAAAAACAGCCGAGTCACATCAGGATGAAAGGACAAAGAGATAAGGATGCATTAGGTCTTATAAAGATAACAAGAACAACGCTGCTGCATCTTACCCACTGGTCCGCCAGGCGCCTCTACATGATTTTTTCTGACCGGCACTCTCTGAGCCTGTGAAGGGAAGCAACATACAGAAATTGAAACTGGGCATTTGCCTCTCGAAAGCAGCGCAGTCATCTAAATAAAGCTATCAGACATGAAATAAGGAAGAAAAGCAGAAATGAAAACACATTTAATCTGTACATACTGTGTAGATTGAAGTGCCTCTGCCTGACTGACAGACAGACTTGCGGGTTGAAGCACCACCAGCCTTCACCCCCTCGTTCTGAAGAATACTTTGCAGGGCAGCAGGGTCCGGGGAGAACTGCACTAACTTTACTACTCCCACGAGAAGAGCACAAAACACGGCTTCACTGGATATGCAAACACCAAAGTCACTGATGTTGTTTTGTTACTGAACTTCACACCCAAGCACTTAACAAGTAATATTAAATAAATACTGACTCATAATACTGCTCAGTTTATGGCTCTCGAGTCTGTGGTAAAATATGAATGCAAACAACATCCCAGCACCTCTACAGCTCGATATATAATAGGCTGTATAATATCTGCTTTGTTTAGTCCATATATTATTTAAAACTGTTTGCTATGTATGGACAGCATGAGGCGAGTTGTTACCCCTTCAGCAGTCTTTATGCTAAGTTGAGGTTGCTTCACATTTGTCTTCCAGACATGAGCATAGTATCAGTCCTCGTGTAACTCTCAGCAGGAATGCTTCTACGTGTATTTTCAGAATTGCTGACCTACCAGTTTACATGTAAATGTACCATGACATCGCTTTTCATCTCTCTGTGACAAAATGAAAATGAGCTCCTATGCTAACCTGCGGTGGTCCCAGCTTTTTGTCGACTCTTCATGACGGACACTCGTTGGGGCTACAACGAGAGAATCAGTAGCACAAAGATGATTATTGGACTCATTAACAAGGTTTTTGACATTAAAACACCCCAACAGCATGGGCATCAAATAATAATGTAAATAAAGTTAGTAAATAACATCTCACCAGATAGTTGTAGGGTTTTGACTGTGGAGATACCAGACCTGCGGCGCTTACTCCCTCATTCCGGAGGATACTGAGCAAAGCAGAATGGTCAGGCTGGAATTTCTCCCCTTTGTCTGAAATGCATAAGAACCCAAGCTTAGAAACAGTGTTGGCTGCTATTCACAAAGACAAACAAGTGAGGGATGTAGAAACGAAAGACACAACTAAGAAAACTAAGAATCAGCAGAAACTATACTGATCAATCTAGAGATATACAACTGTTAACAGCAATTTTACAGTTGGATAAAGTCCAGTTTGTGCAGACAAATAAAACAAAACTGACACTCCAAATCACTGTAAACTCGATTTCCTGACAAAAATATTGTATCGCAAGGAACAGAAATGGAACAATGTCAAGTCTTCAACTTACCACTTGAACCCTTTGAAAAGTTAAGCTGCGAGGTGAGCTGTGTGTTGTGGCTAGCATGCAGTGTATCTGCCGGGTCTTTGAGACTGAGCTGGTTCATGTTTTCCAAACAGGTCTCTGCACTAAGAGCAGGATGTGCAGAAGAAGCAGCATTGCTCTCCACGGTGTTCTTAGGATTGGCTGAGAGAGGACCAGACACAGTGGATGGGGTCTTTAAAGAGTTGGAAAGTCCAGACTTCCCCAACAGGTGGGATATATTTTCTGTTGCCTTTCGATGAGATTTAAGCGTTGAGTCCACATGGCTGTTTAACACATCTTGGTGTCTAGAAGGTTTGAAATTTCTGTCACTGGTCTTAAAACAAGTGTTGGATATATTCTTTTCAGGTTGGACGGTGCTGCTGCCACGCTGTGTGAGGGACCCACATGGGGGTTGTTGATTTTCACTGGTCGCTCTGGAACTCTTGGGCTGAGAAAAGTTAAACGGCACAGGCCTGGTGCATGGCTTTTTCTTCTTAGCCTTCCCCTGTAGTAAATGAATGTAATGATAGAGAATAAAGAATAAAACAGTCATCTTATTAAATTAAAACATTTAAATCTACACAACGGGAGGCACGGAGGCACTTACAGCCAGAGGTTTCTCCTCCCACCTACAGTGGGACTGACTGAAGTCTGAGGAAGCCTGAAGGGAAAGAGACTTGGCAAGAACCGGAAGCCTGCTCCCACCTGGTCGCACAGGTGCCTTTTTACCCACTTCTGAGGTTCCTGGATCCTTGTTCTCACTGTCCAGCTTAGAAAGGTGAGGCGCAGACACGGGTTTGGAAGGCTTCAGTTCTGTTGGCCTTTTGTTGTGTTCATTCTTCATTCTGTGGAGTGGGTGGTGGGTGGGGGTTATCATTTAGAGAGAATAAATGCAACATAGCCATTTGATCACTTCATTAGAAACACCTGTACAAACAAACATTATAGAAACACTTGGACACTTGATCTCAATGACTTCAACTGTGACGTGGTTGTTGGTGCCGTGGCTGCTTTGGTAAACTGATGTGCATCTTTTCATCGCCACAACTTATCATGTACTAATGGCTACTTACAGAATGGTAATGCTCCACATCACAAGGCAAAACCCCATCTCATACTGGTTTCATGAACAGTTAAGAGATCTGAACCAAATAGAATATTTTTTGGTAAATGCAGCTGAATGATACAATGCAGTCCTGTCAACGTGGACCAGGGTCTCAAAGGAGCGTGTAAGTATGATATGGTATTCCTAATAAAGTGCTTTGTGAGGGCTGAGTAGTGTGAATTTTTTTAATAGTAGTTCCTTCACAATACTCAGGTAGTTCTGTTCAAAAAACAATGTAATAGTGAACTGCAATATCCAAATTGCAACTCTATTTTTTCAGTGAGAATTAAATCCCAAACAACAATTCCAACTTAATTCAAATACTTTGACAACAAGACACAGACAACATAATCAGTTGAGGGATCTTGCCTGAACAAAACACAGTCTAGACAAGCAAAAGTTTAGATTCAAATAAGGAACAAGTGATTGAAAAATAAGTAAACTAGATTGAGTTTGATCGGCTTTGGTGCTTGACAGTCTTTACTAGTTTGTGCCACAGATACATGTCAGTCGGTAGCAGACTGGTACTCTGTGCCCAGCCCAGGAGTCAGGGAGAAAAGAAACATGAAGATACCTGACCTACCTCATGAAGTCACTGCAGACTTTGTTCTGACTTTGCTGCCGAAGGACCGTAGAGGAATCCATCGTGATGACAGCGGAGGAAGTGAGGGTGAAGGTGTGAAGAAGAACTAGAGGAGCAACAGATGGGGAAAAAAACAAAAAGGCAAGCAACCATGCGTGAAACACCATGGAGGCCGAGAGAAAAGCGACCACAAAGACGGACGAAATACGTCGAGTTTGGGCACGTAAAAGCCAAACCGAAGGCCACGATACCGTTCAAAGCTTTAACATTTGCTACAAAGATAGTAAACAACAACAACAACAAGCATAAAGCTAAAGCTAGGTCGATAAAGCTGGGGCTGAACCGAAGCCCACCGACGGCACCGCAGTCAGGCGAGGACAAAATTTAGTGGTCTGATTTATAGATGTAATTTAAAGCACATAAATGACAGTACGCAAGCCTGAATATAATATAAACCCATGGGTTGCCTATAAGCAATACCGAAAGAAACCTGTAACTCGAGTGGAAGGATAAATTCAAAGTCGCTTGGTGTGTCACACATTACACACACACACGTTTACTACATACTTTACGTACTTTCAAAATACTAACGAGCCACTCTTACTTCCTCCTGGGTATCCAGTGTCTGTTCCCGATACAATTAATTCAAAACGTTTGTGGTTTCTTGGCGTTTTGTTCAGTTTAAAGATCCCTGGTTGCGACCTTTCACACAGCAAAGGGCTGACAACTTCCTGGACTCGAAGCAGTTTGTAAAAAGCGCGCTTTGCCATTGGTCACAATAAGAAGTCGGACCGACCAATGACCGCGCACTCTTTGCCATGACAACACCTCCGACCAATGAGAGACGGACTTTCATAAACAGCTCCATGGTAACGACGCGAAAGTGATTTAACCACGTGACTTCTTTTTGCCGCGACCTCCCCCATCTACAAGTGGCATCCCTCCGTGGCGTCAGCTACTGGTGTGTGAAGGACCGTTTTGAATGGAAGCTGGAAAATCACAAGACATGTCTGGTCTGATGATACAAGTCAGAAGGTCTGCACATTACTTCATGATTTTGAACACATTTCGTTCAATTGTTAGGCCCTGTTACATTTCCTCATAAATCCAATACCGTCATCAGTCCCTGAAGGCAGCACGGTGGCACCATACACTATGTGGCACACAGTACAATTTTAAACACACGCTTGTAGCCTATATTATGCTACTGCACATTTCTACAACACTGTATTTATTTTACAACTTAAGTCGGTGGTTATTTTTCATTTCTTTCAGATTCTACAAACAAAACATTTGATCATATTATTGTGAACAAGTCCAACCAACAATGTATCTATTACTCAAAATTAGCTCTAGCTACTTCTATCTATTCATCAGTTAATGATTTCATATTAACATGATTTTACAGGAGGTTCTGACTCCTATCACTTGATTGCAGGATAGTAAATGTGTATTTTTGTTCTCAAAAGGATCTGAGCTGTTTGCAGGACCATAGCACAGTAAACAAATAGGGCCGGAGAGGGCACTCCCACTCACTCACAGTGACTGTGTATGTCCAGCAGGTGTCACTGTCAACAGACTAGTAAAGCTTCACGCCTGCCCAACAGCAGCAACACCGTGTGGGTGTCTGCCTGTCACCCAGGGGCCCATGTCAACAGCAGAGGGAAGAAGAAGAGTCGTAGAAGAAGTAAAGCTGTTGCAGAAATGGATCTGCGATCTGAGCTGCTCAAATCCATTTGGTACGGCTTCACAGCTCTGGATCTGGAGAAGAGTGGTAAGGTGTCCAAGTCTCAGCTGAAGGTGAGTGGTGGGTCCTCTACCTGGAAGATGGGACTGTAGTTAAGGTTTTTTAAGCTTGAAAATTCACTCACTCTTTTAGTCTACCGCCTCATTTCCTATATGAGTTTGTTCTGCATCACGTGGGCTCGCTCTGGGGAGGATGAGATTGAAATATTATGAAGTTTTCGGCAAACTAAATGTGACAAATTCATAAATCTTTGCTATATTTGATTCTGCTCTGTGCTTTGGGAAATAAGTGTGTAGACATTCTGATGCTCTTATCATCCTCTGTGGTTCCTGTGTGAATTTGTTCCCTATATTATGAGTAAAATGCTTTCACTGCTGAATGAGGGTACAATATGCACCTCTGTCTGGCAAGAGCACCAGAGTAACAGTTTGCTCTCAGTCTGTATATGAATGGTGGCCCTCATCTCCAAGCTGTGCATACTCTGGGCCTCGACGTACCAGCATGTAGTGCAAAGGGTCCTCTGGCACTGGACCTGCCCAGAGAACAGCCTGCTGAATAGAGTATGTTCACAGCGTGAGCCCATGTACGTCAAAAGAACATTGTCACAGTGAGAGCAGGGGCAAAGTGGAAACATGTTGGTGATTGTTGTATCTTGCCACAAGGCTTCAATGTGTGTTCTTGTTGATCTCATCATTATGTCACTTAGTCTTGGTGTGTATCAGACCCCATTTCCAGCCACCTCCACGTTCCTGCGATGTGTTGCCTGGCTCACATCGAGTCAGCCTCATGACTGGGCTTATCCCCCTCATGCATGCAGCCTGTGTACAGGCACCATGCTCTTAAGACGTGCTCACAGGCAGCAGTTTGCATACTGTGGCCTCAAAACTTACAGATGTTGTAGAGTAACGGAGACATGAGACAGGATGTGGTTATGGCTCAACTCACGGAGAGTGATTGTCTGATAGTAAGCAACAGTTATCTGAGAACGCTGAAAAATGTAAAAGTAAAGGCAAACAATTAAGATTTTGTTGAACGAAATCCATTCTGATACACAAGTAGCACTTTCCACTGATTATATTTATGTTTTTACTTAAAGTTTATAATATCATCTGACTTTTTTTTGTCTTATCGATCTTTGATTTTCATCTTATACATTGTCTTCTCATTTATAATTTGTAACTTTTCTCATTGGTTTTCACATTTATCAATTTATGTCAATATTTTTTGAACAAATGTCTTGTCATTCAGGCAACCATAAAGCTCACACTAACCTGTATAAAAGCTGTTGTACAAATACTTTGATTGATCGACTGGCTTTTCAAAAATACCAGTTTAAATATTGTATCTGAAAACACATTCAAATTTTGTTACCGTACCTTGCTGACTCATGCAGCTCAATTTATTTTTGTAATGTCACACTAACAAAATTACTTTTAGAAAAATATTGTGAATGTAACACACATAGATTCAAAACACCTAGTACATATATAGAAGGTTATTTGCATCAGTGTAACATCACATTATAGCTCATTTGATTTATCTGTGCTCAGGGGTCAGATTTAGTATATCACTTCTTAAGTTCAATGATGTTTGTCCCATCTGCTGTGATTTTTCAGGTTTTGTCCCACAACCTGTGCACAGTCCTCTCTATCCCACATGACCCAGTTGCATTAGAGGAGCACTTCAGGGATGACGATGATGGCCCAGTGTCCAGTCAGGGTTATATGCCCTATCTCAACAAATACATCCTGGATAAGGTGATAAAAACACAACTATATGCTCTTTTTACTGTTTCCAATGCTCTGAAGTTAAAGATATTGCGAGAGTTTTTTCAGTCTCTGTGTTTTGTTGTTGTAGGTTGTGGAAGGCTCTTTCAATAAGGAAAACGTGGACGAGCTTTGCTGGACACTTACGGCAAAGAAGAACTACCAGACTGACAAAAACAGCAGCACTGTTCTGCCAGAGAAGGACGCTTTTCGGCTCTGGTGTCTCTTTAATTTTCTGTCTGAGGACAAATACCCCCTGGTCATGGTCCCTGATGAGGTCAGTTCAACTACAATATATTTAGATTTAGACAACCGCCTTCACACTCTCATCAAATCAGATGTCTGATAAAGTGAATATTATTTACTTGGAATATGAAGTATAGGTTGTTATGCAAAATCTGATTAGACTGAAAAAAAACAACAAATCCTACTGTAAGATTATAGAAACATTTCAAAGTCAGAGTCGATCATGGCTGCTTGTTTCTAAATTTAGCCGCTGTGCTCTGTTGTTGAGTACAAATCTAAGACTGTAGTCAGTAATCTGTGACCTAAAAATGCTGTTGGATCTTTTACAATCTCTAAGTACACCCCAGCTGAAACTTTGTTTTTTGCCACTCTGGAACATGGTGCTCTTTGTGTGCAGTGGTGTGGGTTTGTTTCTCACTCGCAAACTCTCGTTTTGGTTTCCTGTCAAGTGTTTTTCACAGCTGCTGCCAAGAGAAAGCCCTAAATTTCAAGGGCAGAGTAGTTTCTATCATGATGAGAAAACATTATCCAGTTTTATTTTAGTATCTTGGCTTTACACATTGACCATTACAAAAAGTCTGTGGTGCAATATGTACCACAGTGTCGTGAGTACTGTTACCGAAGTAGATTTGTTTAAGAAACAACATAAACAACTGGTACTTTAATGTGTTCTTAATGGGGTGTGTAAAGAAAAATACAAGTAAAAGGAACTTAAAGCCAGAGTTGTCTGATTTTATCAGCTATCAAACCATTTTTTGTGAAATGCAACTAAAACTTACTTCCTTACTTCGTTGATGACAATGCAGCAGACACAAGTAACTGAAATGAATCATATTATTCATCACCCTGAAGACGAGTGGTTTCTTTTCATCTTTAGGTGGAGTACCTCCTCAAGAAGATATGTATGGGTATGAGTATTGAGTTCAACGGTGTTGAATTAGAAGACTTCTTCTCCCAAGACTCGGTGCAGCAGAGTGGCATTACTGTTTGGGTTTTTCTGGAGATGATGAACTCGGGAAAGATAACCAGAGGAATTGATAAGAGCACAGTCAGCATGGCCATAGAGGAAGTGTACAGGGAGATAGTTGGAGATGTCCTCAAAGAGGTAGGAAACCTTCTGCCACCAGAAGTCTGTGTTTTGGTTTCCAGCATTTAGTAGTGACAGTGTCTGTATGTGTTGGTTTGGGTGCATGCAGGGTTATCTGTGGAAAAAAGGCCAGCTTAGGAGAAACTGGAAGGAGCGCTGGTTCACCTTAAGGCCAAGCAACTTGTCCTACTACACCGGGGAGGACCGTAAGGAGTGCCAGGGCAACATAGCTCTGGATGGAAACTGCTGTGTGGAGGTAAGCAACTGGAGATGATCATCTTGCAAAGCTAAACACTTTACACTGGAGCAACCCGTGGCTTTTAACAACAATGTCGGTCTCTCACTCTATCAGTTTCTCCAGAGAAGAAATACATACTGCTTATTTACTTTGTTTTGTAGCAGTTCCCATCCAGGGGGTGGGGACTTCCCCAAGGTGTTGCAAGACGAAGCAAAAAAGGTCACAAGATGGTTTTTATATTCAATGGTATCTCTTGTGAAGTGATGGAAAAGTTTTTCTCTTAAGGACTTGAACGATGCCCCCGAAATATTCAAATAAAACATAACATGTACGATAACCTGTGCAACCACGAGGGGAGTGCTGTCAGTGTGTTGGGTCAGACATATACCTGCTGCACAGGCGTGACACAGGTTCTTTTCCGTCTTGGCAGTGTTTAGGTTGTAAACATGACGTACCACGCGTCTTTTCTAGTCAGTCGTCCGAGTTCTCTGCATGTACTCAGCAAGTTCTGTCAGCATGCTAGCTTCTCTCCATACTGTTGTTGGCTTCTGATACAAAATTACGCATGCAAGCAGATGAATTTTCTGTGGGGCCGGGGGAGTCAGCCTCAACAGCTCCAAAGATAATTACACATTGATGGCTTGGAAGCGATATGGGCATTTTTTACATCTCATGAGCAACAAGCCAGGATATATCAAGTACATACGATGTATCGCCCACCCCTGCTTTAATGTTGTTCTGCTTTCAGCTGTAATCCAGAATACATGAAGAAGAAAATGCTACCAACAAATGATGTACTACTCGGTGTTCAGCAAAAAGAAAAAAACAAAACAAAAACACATCAATAGCCCTCTCCACTTTTCTGAACAGCACTTATTTTTACATAGTCCATAAGTCAGATGTTCACATGTCTCATATTTAGGTGTAAGTCAAAAAGGTTTGGAACCAGCACAGGGGTACGAAACTGAAAGTTGTTTCTTTCACAGTAACAATCACATATATTTCCTCACAAATCTGTCAGAGCTGAAGTGAACTGAGCTGAGGACCAGTCTGACATCCTCACTATGAATGTGAATGTGATCTGAGTTGGACTACAGTGATTGTTCCTCGGGGTGTTTAGGTGGCTTTCGATGTGACACCTGAACAACCAGTTACTTAGCCCACTAATGCCACATGTTACCACACTGAGCACATTACAAACACACCTGGTCAGGTCTTGCCTTTTTCCATTAAGAACACTACACACTGCACCATATGTTACTCCACAGGAAAACAAACAACCATTCTAAAATCATGCTTTATTATAGGAAATAGACGATGATCAAATATTGTTTGGTCGTTCAAAATGGATCAAAAACATCCTTTTGCCAGTGAGTTCACTGTTTTTTTTTCCTCCTCACTACTGTATATTACAGAAATGGTCACAACAAATGTAAAGCAAGAAAAATCAATATATAATGAAGGGACATTTATTGATCCAGTGAGTGTTGCCCTTGTTGAACAGGTGCTCCCAGACCGAGATGGGAAGAGGTGCATGTTTTGTCTTAAAACCCTCTCCAAGACGTATGAAATGAGCGCCTCAGACACCAAACAGAGACAGGAGTGGACCGCAGGTCAGATGACACTCACATTTACCAATATTGATCACTGATCAGTGTCAGAAACTTAATTTTGACATCAACACATTCAACATTATCTCTTCCACAGCCATTCAAACAGCTATCAGGCTGCACGTGGAGGGAAAAACGTCCCTCCACAAAGACCTGAAGCTAAAGCGACGTGAGCAGCGGGAGCAGCGGGAGAAGAGACGACAGGCCAAGGAGGAGGAGTTGCAGAGGCTGCGTGCCCTGCAGGAGGAACGGGAGCGTAAGCTGGCGGAGCTGGAGCTCCTGAAGGAGGCGCAAAAGCAGGCTCAGACCCTCCTGGAGCAGGACGAGCAGAGGAGGCGCCAGCAGCACGAGCAGCTCCAGCAGGCCCTGGAGATCCAGCTGCGAGAAGCTGAGGAGGTGAGTGCAGAGGCAAAGGAGGAGTAAAAGAGTTCAAACTGAGGGGCAGAAATATGTGACCATACATCTCTTCACTTCCCGCTGTGTGTATCAAGGCCCGGGTCAGCATGCAGGCAGAGATGGCTCTGAAAGAGGAGGAAGCAGAGAGGCAGAGAAAGAGGATCCAGGAACTGGAGGAGATGCAGAAGCGTTTGGAGGAGGCGCTGCAGCAGGAGATCAAAGCCAGGCTGGATGAGGAGGCCTTCCGCTACGCTCAAGCAGGGTAGGGCGCTGCCACTTATCTTCACCCAGGACACGATTTTAGACCTACAAACACTTTCACAGAAGAAAGAAGTTCTTTGTCTAGGTTACGAGCTGCAAACAAAGATGTATTCACTGTAAATAGGGAGGTGCTGGTGTGTGAAAATGGCAGACACCGAGC
Organism: Selene dorsalis; assembly: GCA_900303245.1. Classification (NCBI taxonomy): domain Eukaryota; kingdom Metazoa; phylum Chordata; class Actinopteri; order Carangiformes; family Carangidae; genus Selene; species Selene dorsalis. The sequence continues at coordinate 15,980 of OMNW01000705.1, read as the reverse complement.
ACAGCTGCTGAAAGGAGTTCATGTTGCGTTATGTTCCTGAGGAAGTTGAGCTGCCGACAGAGGAAGTTGTTAAACGTCCATCAGCCGGATCTCTCGTGTTGCTGTTTCTACGCACTTTTAACCATTTAATTTAGAAGAAATTCTGACAAATCAGTTATGTAACTCTGAGAACATATTTCTTCAGACCCATTGCATCTTTTGTTACTCTAACCCCTGAAATGTTTTATAAACAGTTTGGTATCAGTTGAAGATTCTTCAAAAATATCTATTTTTTTATGTTGTGTCCAGGTTACTGGCTGAGGAGGAGGAGAAGATGAAGGCACTGATGTCCCTGCAGGAGGAACAAGAGGAGTACATCCTGAAGACACAGAGGGAGAAGCAGGAGCTCAAGCAGGAAATGGAGGCCAAGTCTCGAGCCCTGGATGAGGCTCAGAGGCAGCTGGAGGAGGTTCGTGCCAACCGACACAGGGTTGACCAGGATGTTGTGGTAAGAACCGAAAACCAACTTCTTTGGCTCCAAGTTATTTGTGTCTTGAGGAAATGTTAAGTTGTTGCTTGTTGTAGATCTGGTGTGATTTGCTCCTCTTCGTGTATTTCCCTTTACTTAAGTTGTCTCCATTTGTTAATGTGTGTTCACTTTTAGCTGCATAACGCTGTGTTTTAAAATCATATCTATAAGGTAGACATGTACAGCATGTGGCTGCAGACAGGACAACACTAACACACCATACGCAGCTTGACACAGACATGAATGAAACAAAAACCAAAGCTGTCATGTCCTGTCATGCAAAATAAATCAGTGGTTTCAAATTTCAAGCAGAACTTCAGTTTTCATCAAGCTCTCTTTCTCCTAAAGTGTTATTTTTCATCCAAATAGGTTTACTCCTCGGTCTGTTCTGGAGACTTCAATAACAATAACATCACCAACGCAGGGTGTGTTATGTTGCATACAGAAGAACTCTGATATTAATTCAGCATCATTTGGGGTGATTTTTATTTATGGGTCAGGGACAAATACATTTCTTTTAATAAATGAAAATAAATAAATAATTGTTTTAAAAGCAAGCTTCCGTAAGACTGAATGCCCTGAAAATGTCAAATGGTGTAACCACAAAAGGATGATAAATATTAAATATTTTATCCACCTACAATGGATGTTTACCTATTAAAAGTATACGTTCTTCTGAAAACATCCTAAAAACACCGCCTTTCTTCTAAATAATGTGTAAGGAAACATGGTGTTGCATTGCAAAAGTGAATTACATTTATTCCACATTTGAGTCCAGATTTATTCTGTATATAGTCAGATTTTTATGAAAAACTACTGGTTACATCACTTTACATTGGGTTGCATCACATCATTAATATAACAAAAACTGCTGATAGGTTTCTGCATCCGTCTGTTTATTCATCAGTATCTGATGCATGCATGACACTGGAGTTTTAATCAGGAGCTCTTTTTCTCCGCCAGGCTGCGCAGAGGAAACTTCGCCAAGCGAGCACCAACGTTAAACACTGGAACGTCCAGATGAACAGACTGATGCGGCCAATTGGACCGGGCGGTACGTGTCTCATCTGCGCCACAATGCACAAATGGTGCATTATAAAACATGACAAACATGAATTTAGGATTCTAATTTCCTTTTGTGCAGGATAGACAAACTCACCATGTGTAGAAAGCAACTTTGTTTTGGTTTATACCATTGTCAACAATTTAATCATTCCCCATGAATGAGCTAAAGGTTACTAAGTTCCAGTGTAAAATGTCATCATTGTGGTTGGGTTGACATTTAACAAGTAGCTATAAAAAAGATGAGTTCACGCCCTTTTTCATAGAGATTGTTTGTTATTACTCTCTGTCTCCTTCTCTTTTATACTCCTGCAAATACATATTACATATAAATCTTATTCTTCAGTTTTTGACCCATAAATGCCTCCTCCAGCTATGTGCAAACTGTCTGCTGCAAACATCGACTGTATTTTCTGATGTACTGTGTCTTTACTGTCCTCATTTTCAGAGAAGAGACCGTCGTTAGGAAGCTCTTTCTCCTCCTTCCAGATGCCGACGCAGAGGGATCCTGGGCTGCGTCTCAGAAGGCGATCAGGATCAGAGGATCGGGATGAGGAGAGCAAAGAAAATGTTGACAACAGAGCTGGATGCGATTTAGAAAAGCGTCACTCCCATGCGTCTAATGGAGACATGGACATCCCCTAAAAAACATGACTCAGAGGCCGACCAGGTCAGGGGCAGAGGAGGCCGTCTAATATGTGAACAGTGGGACATCTACACTTAAAACTGAATTTACAGTACTACCAACTTTTTTTTTTAATTCAACATTGAATTTACTGACCTCATTTCACAGACAGCATATGTGTTAGCATAGGAGTTGCTTTTGCACTGTTCATAGCTCAACTAATGCTTTGACTGCAACCTGTGTGACGCCTAATAACTCAGTGCAAAGAGAAGGAGCTGCAAAAGAAGCTGAAAGTAAAAGGTTAATTAATGTTTAAAGAGCAATAGCTACAAACATAATGGAAACTCATTTGTTTAACTCTGTAATATAGAGAAAAATTATGTTTCAGTTTTACATATTTTTTGTTGTTGTGGGGTGCAACAGCTGTTTGATAAAGAAGGGTTGGATCAGTATTAAAGTTTACGTCAATTTCAGTGTAAAAGTATGACTACTCATAAACAGGAAAGAGAAAGACAGAGATAGAGAGAGAGAGAGAGGGGTGGGGAGAGAGAGAGACTCGGTGCACTTCCTGTTTCTACTGTCATTTAACATAATTGTAAATAAAAGAGTGAATTAATGCCATGAACATATTTCTGCCCTCACCTTTACTGTGTTGAATGGTATGCAACATTATATTTAATTTTTTGCTGATGGAACAACTGAGTTATAAAATTGCTGTGACACAAATTCCAGAGACCGCACATGGTGTAAGGCGCTGAAGTTACAAACCGCACGTCCGCTTTAGTTTGAATTTCAGTCTATCTCATTTATTCAAAGTAGAAATGTGTCAGCGCTGACAAATTTAACCCCTCCCACAGATTAAAACCTGCAGCTCAGTTTGAGTGAACAGAGACATCACCTGACAAACTGCGCAAACTACATGAGGCTAAAAAGATGTTCAAATCTGTAATTGTTTCTGAACAAGTTTTATCATGCCCTATCGCTCAGTATTAAAATAAACTTGTCTCTTTTTGGTCTATTGTTAAATCTTACTAAGTAATTTTTTTTTAAAGTCTGACAGTTTAAATGTTAAAGGGAAACACATATTAACCAATAAATACATATATAGTATTAAGATTGATGTATTGTTTAGAGAGAGTTTATAGTACATAGGTGATTTAAGATTCTCAAACACTTCTTTTTAAAACTATATCATATCATCAGGAAATTATATTATCTATGTAACAGTCATTTCAAATTGATGTGATTATAAATGCATACCTTTTCTTTGTAAATTTTAAATGTGAATATCATAGTAAGATTTAACCTGCTGGTCCTAAAAATGAGCAGCTGACCCCCACTGAACCCTCTCTGTTCAGTGCATGAATTATGTCTATGCTGGAATCTTTTATGGCTCCTGACTTGATTTGTGATATTCTACTTAAACAGAAATGTATTTGGGAATAAGGACCATAAAATAATAAAGGCACTGGAGTTCTCCCCAACAAGACCAGGCCACAACAGCAGCTGCTTGTTGCTCATTACATCTATTTATAGGGATGTTGCAGTGTTCTCAAATCTCAGTTGTTAATTTGGGTTTGCTATCATAACCAATAAGACTTATAAACGGACCCTCCAAAATAAAACACAAGTTGTAATAAACAGCCCCAGGTAAACACTATTTACTGCCAATTTACTTACAGTTAAAATTATTTTTATGTTGCACAGTGACCCTGAGGCCTTTGAGGGAGTTTCTTATTTCCTCTGATAAGTAATCAGTGAGTAGTCAGTATGTGAGTGTCAGCATGTGAAATTCAGCTACACATAGAAATTAGATCATGATAGAGAAGTCTTTTTAGTTCCATTTCAAATATGGTTTATACCACATAGAGTTTATCAGTACCAGTGCGCTCCACAAAAAAATGTTCCATGTTTGTATTTAAGATCTGAGAAAAGTTCTTGTCAGCGTCAACATCTTGACATACATATTGAACCAACCAACCACATGTTTGTCAGTGCACTGTGTTGAAGACAGTTACATAATTTGGCTGGATCTTAATCTCAGGTTGTAAAGTATGAACCTACAAATAATGTATTCATTGAATTAATCGTATTATGTAAATGAATGTATCTTGAAGTCATTTCCTTCATACTGGCAGTAACTGTTAGTAAGATGGACGTTAAATTTGTCCTAAGCCCAACATATAATGGCGATGTGAACACTGTAACAGATACACTCACTGGTCATTTTGTTAGGTACACTTGTGCAGTTTAATGCAATTCTGCCATAAATTCTGCTTGTGTGATTTATATTTGTTGCCACTCTTATGTATGTATTAATTAAATTATATGTTTATAATGCAACAAGTGGCCACTGATACATGGTGTAAAATTCTATAATGTTGTAACATCTCTCAGTGCAAACTAAACATTGAAATTATATTATAATGGAAGTATTGATATATGTTGAGAATTCAACTTGTGCACAACTCTTGAAATTTGTTATTCAGCAACTAGTGCTTGTAATAACCACTAAAGATGAATGGATTTTATTAGAATACATGTAATATTAAGGGAAGTAGAGACAGTGCTGTGTGTGTGTGTGTGTGTTTGTGTAAGTGGTAGGCCTTGTACTTCAGAGCTAAATCGAAATCATCTAAATATGTATATTTGCATTTACAAAGAATTCAGATCAAGTTTCTTGGTGTTCTCACGCACAGTACCAACAACACAAGGACAACAAATCTCAACAAAGATTAGTAAACATAAACAAGAAAGTTGGTGAAAAAAAATAAATGTGTGTGTAAAGGAACAATAAATGCACAACAACAATCTACAGCATGTCTGTCTAACTGTATATGTAAATGGTGCAAAGTGTAGAGTATTGAAATGATAGATTATTTTCAATGGGCTCCATCCAGTCCATTACACTTGATGACATACACGTGTGATGTCACTGCTCAGTCCGAACTTGAACGTTTTGGTGACTTCTGGTTTGCTTTGCAGAAGAAAAACAAAAACATCCTGAAAAACAACATGATATATTAAGAGAGACCTTGACTCCTCAGACAGTGAGCTCTGTGCGGGCTTCAGTGTGTGTATGTGTGTGTGTGTGTGCGTGCGTGTGTGTTTGTGTGTGTGTAGGGGGGTTGGGGGGCGCTGTGTCCTGGCATGTGACGAGGAGGAGGAGGAGGAGGGGGGTCAGTGAGGCAAAGCAAAGCAAAGCAAAGCACAGCAAAGTGAAGCTAGGAGCTAGGAGAGAGTCGGAGAGGGGATTATCAGTTTACCACGCTTATCTGGATGTGATATGGTCGCCGGCAAGAAGTGCCCACACTGTCTTTGTAGTTCTCTGGAGCTCAGCGATGTGTCAGCTCGGCCGCTACACGAAGGCCTGAATCGGTCTAAGTTTATTTTAGCAGTCTGGTGTTAGCTCCTGCTGCTAGCTCACTCCTCCTGCCTCTGCCTCTGCTGCTGCTGCTGCTGCTGGTGACTTCACACAACTTGTCAACAGCCGATCGATCCTGGACCTGACTCGGGACCGTTTTCTCTGCCTGCTCGGTTCAGCCCGTTCGCACTTTTCCGTGAAGTGAAAATTTCCTGAACAAGCAGCACTATTGGGAGAGGTAAGCTAACTTGGTAAGGCAGCTAAGGTTTATTGGAGAGGCACACACGGGAATGTGGGTCAGCCACGCTAACAGCTAGTGGGTCAGCCACGCTAACAGCTAGTGGTAGTCAACAGTCAAGGTTAGTAGCTAACTAGCTGAGTTAGCTCGCCGTAGCGTATTCGTCGACGGCCACTGACAGGCTACCGCCGCTCGGTTACAAGTTTAATGCTGTTTCCGCTCAAAGTATAAAAAGTTTGACGGTAGCCATGTCTTTAACGTCACTGTCCTCTAATTTCTCTAACGCCCGTGTCCACTGGCAGTTTGTGGTGCAGTTCACAGTAACGTTAGCAGAGATTTCTGAGAACCAGTGTGACAGGTTGTCTCCTGCATGACAAGTCTTAACAGTGCTAACCTCAGGTGTTGTTTTCTTTTCTCAACGAAATGTCGTGAGAGTAGAGTTTAGACTTTGCCAGTTTTTTTGGCGTGTTGTTGCGAAATCGTTTTGTTTTGTTTTTTTTCCCCTAAATATTAATAAATGTCTAATAACTGCAGACACTATGGGTGTTTGTCAAAGCATAGCTACATTCACGGGCGGATTAATCCACTAGGGGGCCCCGGGGCAAAAAT
>OMNW01000704.1:2003-12306 GCA_900303245.1 Selene dorsalis | reverse complement strand
CTGAACATATCACACACACACACACATTCTCTCACACACGTATGAGTGCACAACTTTTCTGCCGCGCTCACACACACACACACACACACACGCTCACAACCCTGAAACGGCTGATGGGTCTGCAGCCTCTCTGTCTACGCTCTGTATTCCTATGGAGGCTATTTCTCTTTACCTATTACCAATCTGAGTGGAAGCAGGCCAGGGGTAACCATAGCAACCAAGCCTAGTGCCAATCAGAAACAAGATGCTCTCCTAGCAATAAATAAATAAATAAATGAATAATAATAATTATCAATATCTGATCTGAGGGAACAGGCAAAGCTTCCATGTGATCCTTCAACGGTTCAACAGCGTTAAACGTATTAAAAGCGATGCCGCTGTCGTCATGACCACTGATTAGTGTCAGCACTGTCACTGAGTGGTGAGCAGCTTCCTCTGTGTGCTCGGGATGCAGAAACAGTAATTACAGAGATTAGACTGTGGTTAGTCGGGTGGGTAAAGGCCGCTGTAAAGGCCGCGTGTGTCTGACCGTGTGTGAAGCTGTGATCGCTGCGAGTGGCATGTTACCTGGCTATGACAAACAGCACACAACTGACACCCAAGTAAGCCAGCAGAATATACATCCAGATATCGGGCGAGAGGGGGTTGAGGAAGGAGAAGACCCCAGGGTTGGTCCCGTTGGGCTTGCGGTACAGTATACTTATACCCAGCGTCATGAAGGGCTTGGAGAAGTCGATAACCTTCTCGCGCACGTATGTGATGGCGAGGGGAGCCACTGCCAGATCAGCTCTCTGTCAACATGAAACATAAAAGGGGAAGAAGGAGAAGGCCGTAAGTCAGGGGAACAGGAAGCATTTAGAGGCAATCAAATTACGAAAACAGGATCTTTACACACTACAGAGTCTGTCCCGAGGCACTTAACAAAAAATTTAAAGCCCTCTTTCTCTCTGAAGCCATCAAGTGTACTCTCAATACTCAACTCCCCCTGTTTTAAATCAAAGCATCCATTCATTTTCCTCAGCTGCTTTCTCCATTTGTTAAACTGCTGTGAGCTGTACACTCTCCCTTTATAGGGGGGAGTGATGGAGGAAGTAAAGTCCTCCTCATACCTTCACTGAGCTAAAGCAGCAACAGGAACACATTGATCTTCTCTCCATGATGTAGCTCAGACTAGGCCACAATATTCTTTATTAAATGTTTTATGCTGTGATTGTTAAAATCCTGAAGTGATGCTGGTCCAGTGGATCAGAAGCAACTGAAATATTGACAGCAGTAAAAAGTTTCCTGGTTGGAGTCCTGGATACTCTTCAGTAATATCAGAAGTAACCTGACCAGGTATGATCTTCAGCTCTTTAGACTCTAGGCGACAAAAACAGCTTTTCATCATTTAAGAAACGACTGGGTTTATCTCATAAAGACGCTGATTCATGCTTTTATTTCAAGATTATTGCAGTGATCTTTTTTTTCACTGCTCCTCCAGTGACTCCAGTTTATTCAGCACAGAGCTGCTGGACTTTGAACTTTAATAAGGAGAAGAGAGATTCGCCCTGGTGTTAGCTTCACTCCACTGCCTTAACTTTTACAACATGGTTTAAGGTCCTTTCATTTGTACTTAAAGGGCTTAATGGTTTGGGAGCAGCTCACACTGCAGATTCTCTGTCTTTATATAAATTTTCACATACACAGGATTTTAAAAACACTCACAATCTTTCTTACATGCAAGAAAGTCGACGACGCAAAACTATGGAACAACCTGCCAGTGGCTGTAAGTGGACACTAATGATTTAACCTGGCTTTTCAATAATTCTCCCATATTTTATTAGTCTTCATGCTTTCTGTTTTTATTTTAGTATTTCATCGATATTGGTAAAATTAGACTTTATTGACAATGAATGAATTGATCAGTCATTTGAAACTGATGGAAACATCAGACCTGGTTTTGTTTGCTGGTTAAGTTCTTCTTCTGTGTTTTGGATGAAAGCCATGAAAACGTCAGAAGTCAGAACAGCTACATCATTTTAATGCACTGTGGTGGTTGTGTTTCAGGCCTCAGTGTAAGAAGTGAAGCTATTATTGTTATTGATTTTCTTTCACATTTACATAAAAATGAAATAATCTTACATATACTGAGGCAGGGGCTCGGCTGAGGTCAGATTCACCGACTTTAGCCACTTCTAAGCACTGACTCCTCTCCCTCTGAACCGTGGCAACATGGTAATCCGTGACACGTGCACTGAGTGCACCGAATAACAACAAGCAAGAAAATACGACTAGTAATACTCCGCCTAACCAGTCATAACACGTACATGATAAATAACGTTATGCACCGCTCCATGGATTCTTTCTCATTAAAAACAGATGCACATGACAAGGAGGAGGGTTAGCAAAACAGAGGAAAAGCGACCGGACGTGCACAGTTCCCCTTTAACATAACCTTTTTTTTTATGTGATGTAAGTGTTGTTTGATGCAGTTGCAGTATCAAAATGTTTTTTGCTATTGCAGTGTTGGTACGTGGGCATCCTTGTTATGATGTGATAGATAACACCAGATAATACCTGGAGCTCCAAACCAGGTCAAGAACAGTGGAAACAGAATCCCTCAGCTTCTCTAACAACCCTACACAGTGTAGATGTGTTTACTCCACTTTGAGCATTAGACAGACCAAAGATCATTTTATTAAACTCCTCTGACAGGATATTTCCAATTTGTTCAGCACTATTCAGCATTTCCTCCTCAACTGAACTTCTTCTGTGAGTCCACACTCCCCTGTCTCCCGAGGCCCTGTCTACTGCAATAACCATCTGTCTAAGTCAAGCCTGTCTAAGCAATAAGTGGGACAAACCCATGCTGAACATCATCTCACAGGGGATTGGGCCCTTCACCCATGAAAAGACTGTCACGACAGCCAATCACTGCAGCGGCAGAAGACATGTCTGGAAGAGTTAAGGGAGACTTGACCCTTCGTGGGTGCTGCTTCTAATGGGGTCAGATATTGACTATTGGGCGTGCAGCGGCCGCTATTTTTCCTGCCCATGCAGTTTATCCTAACTGGGACTTTGTCGGGTGTAATGATCTACACTGTGAGCAGATTGTGTGTGCTTGTGTGTGTGTGTTTTAATAAGCTCTGTAGGGGAATCAACTCATGACAGAATCTATGCTCCGCTTGAATCGCTGTACTCCCTCACAGGGCTGGTTGTTACTGCCTCCTCTTCTTTTTATTTCATGTTCTTCACCTCCTCTTTCCATCACATTTCTTGTTCATTTACAGACAAACACGTGGATGGTGAAAGATGCTGAGAAGGTGATTCATGAAAGTGAGTTTTAGTGGCCTGCCTTTGCTTCGGTGCAACGAAACTACAACAAACTGACCTGAGCAACAGGACGTGATGAGGTGGACGGAGTGAACGGCACAAATATTCGGATCGGATGTGAAGCTTTTGACTGATAACAAACACTTTGTCTCAAAACTGTTGGTTTCACTGGCACTTGAACATGGTGGAAGCTTTTTATTAACTTGTTCAATAGTGTTTGCTTGCAGAGCTCTTTATGATACTACACATAACATTTATTGTTATAATATCTACCACTGGTGCCGGCAGCTACAACCAACGTTTGTTTTTCTCAAAACTGTGACAACATAATATTCTGTTGAAACTGAAATAGAATTGCAATGGCTTGTATTGGTATTATGTATTTTTGTCTCATGAGGCTTTTTGATTTGTTATTGTAGCAGCTTAGTTCAGTCTTGATATTGTGGTACTGTATTGCATCTATCAAACAAAAGGTATGGCACAATGTACGAATATGGTATATGGATATGAAATTATAATACAATAATGAATCATTAAAAAAAAATAAGTTATGAAGTTTGGGCTTTTAAAAACACTTGGTGAGCTTGTTTTTGTGACTATAGGTTCTGTCTCTTCATGGACCAGGGCCACATCCAACCATTAAAAGGAGCAGTAGATGACCTTATTGTTCTTGGAGTACTGCAGTTAACAAGGCTGTAAACACTATAGCTTGGTCCTCTCCCACTAAGACCTTTCAATATAAGGAGAAAGATCTTAAAATCAAATATAAATCTAACAGGAAGCTACAACTGGACTGAAGTGTTCTCTTCTCTTGGTTGTAGTTTGCAGGGTTTTGAATGAGCTTAAGTCTCTCTTTGTTTTTTTCTGTTGGAGGCCCAAGAGAAAATACACTGCAGTAACTGAGGCAATTTGATGTGAAGCTGTGAATCAATTTTTCATCATCTTTGTGGTTTATAAATGGTTGAACTTCGGCTGCTTTTCAGGTGAAAAGTGATGTTTTTGACGCCTTGTTGATGGGAGACTGGAGCTTAGATTTGAATGCAGGATAGTTCCTTGACCTTTAACCTCCGATTTATCCAGAGAGTCAGTTTACAAGGTTACTGAACAGCATTTCTGTTGGAGGTTCATTTTGGTCCTCATTTAACTCTAATAATTTATTTCTCATCCATTTATTTATTGCTAGAAGACTGCTTGTAATGGAGTTTAAAGCTGCAGCATTATTTGGTTCAACAGAGACGTACAACTGTGTGTCATCTGCATAGAAACATACATTACACCTTATGGTGATGTGAACAAGCTGCAGCCTGTACAAACAGAGTAATTATGGACCACAACAGCTCAGTTTCCTCTGAGTCAGAGAGACTGACCAACTTTTCAAGATGATTGATTAAGATATTATAATGTTATGACAAGAATTGAGACTTCAGAAATCACCCCAAGGTCACCGATTGTTTTAGTCTGAACAGTCTGTGCTGTGGTTTGTTTTACAGACTGGATGTTGTTTTCTTTTTAAAAAAGAGTTTATCTGGACTTAAACTTTTCTTTGAAGTATCTTACTAATGAACAGAAGGTTGGATCTCAGCCTATAGTTGGTCCCAACATCAGCGTCTAGGTTTGGTTTCTTTACTGAGGGTTTTGCAACAGCTGTTTGAAGGCATGTGAGAAGATACCAGATGAGCCGCAAAGCTGTGTACAAGTCATGTAAGTAACTTTCCCATGGTAACATCTTCTTTAGAGGCTTCAGCGAGATCACATGTCTTTACATTGGCACAAAACAAGTTCTTCACATTCACATATTCAGACATAGGTGTGTAGGAAACCTAAAGGCTGCCTACAAGTGAACGCTAATGCCACTTACGGTGTACAGACCAACTTCCTGCATCAATATTGTACATAAGTACAAGGTCCTAAAGCCATACTACTGCTCTCTAACTGTTCAGAGAATGAAATTCACTATATTTTGCACCAGACTGTTTTTATAGTCGCTTTGACAATTTCTGGTATCTGACAGGAAAAAAAATAAACAGGAAATGACAGCAAATGTGTGCCATCTGCCAGCAGTAGATTCCCATCACCAGTTCAACTTGATTAATTTTCCTCTTTGTTTTGATTTGATTTTGCAGCTGTGAATGGCTCCTCTACTTCCTCTGTGCATGATGGGACAATAGTGTAGATAAACAGCACACTCAAAAATCAGGTGGTTTTTAATCTGCATACATCTTCTCGCTTTTACACATGGACACACTGCATCAAGTCTGCTTCCAGATAGTGTGTACAGTAAAAGAGAGGCCAGGCACAGCTACAGTCTTTCAGTGTAGTTATGGGTTGGTTATATTGAGATTTTCAGACGTGCTTTAGAACATTTACTCACAACCTTTTCCTGATCATGGCCTATTTTAAAATCTCAAAGTTGCTGGTAGTCCATCTGGTCTGGTAACAGATCGAGCCTTCTTAGGGCACCTCTTACTTTAATGATGATGATTAAACTGAAAACAGGAGAAGTTCAGCGTTCGTTGTTTGTCTCACTGGGAGAGAGATCGCTTGTCGTTCACCATCTGTCTCTTGACTTTTTCCCTCTAATTCTTCCTGTTGCTAAACAGCTGTTCACTGAGATACTTCAGTTTGAGGCATGGATGCAACCTTTTAGTGCAGAATCAGAGACAACAACAGCAGCAGCTTATGATGTGGTCCTGCTTTGATTTATTACTGTAAAAGGCTTTATCCTAATGTTAATGGTTTTTAATGATAGTTTTTTTTTATATATTACAACTTTTGACAAAGAAACTGTTTGGGAGCCTTTAGTCAGATTTTCTAAATAAAACCCAGGTTGTATAAACTGGAATGTTAGTTTTAGAAAAGCAATAAATTGACTGTTAGCTGGACACATTCATGCACTATCTTTAATCACGATGCACTCACGTGGTCCATTAGCTCCTTGACCATGCCGTTCCACTGGCCCGTGTTCTCGTCCTGGGCTCCGTATTTCCCATCTTCCACCAGACGAACCTCGTAAGTGAAGCCCAGGATGTTGGCCAGCTCCCTCAGCAGGTCTATGCAGTAGCCCTCAAAGCGGTCGTTTCCGTACAGTGGCTTGTCAGACTTCTTGAACATCACATATGGCTCCTCCTGTTGGGTGAAATAGAGCAGGAGGGATGAGTCTCTGCAGCACTTGGCATCTTTTTACCTTGTGATAAGGCCTATCTGAACGGGTGTCTGATGTGTGAGATAGGCTTCTGAGCCATGCGAGCTCAAACACACACTGGCTTGGTTAGTAAAGCATGTGTAATGCTGCTGCGTTTGTGTGTGTGTGGTTGCCTGCAGTTCCAGTCCTGTGATGTGAGGTGGGGTGGGTGCAAAGTGAGGCATGACCATAATAAGAGATAATCCCCCATATCAATGACTCTGTGCTCCTCTTAGGCTCAGCAGGCTGGCCTTGTGCCCAGGCGCAGCTTTCAGGACACCACACGCTTTGTCAATAGGATAAGAGATAGTGATAGATGGACTCAAAAAGAGAGACAGCGTGAGGGCCAGCACATCCCCTCTGTTAACACAAACTGGGGAGATTACTAATGTCTTCTTTATGCTGCTCCCTTTTCCCTGGCCGCCTGGTGAGCAGCTCCTCTGCCATGTCCTTCTCTCTCCCCTCGCCTCATGTCTCCACCTCCTCCTCCTGCTTCCTCCCGTCTGCATTCCTACTTCACGCACCATCTGTCTACGACCTCTGACGCTCATTTTCACCGCACGTCCCTCATTCCCACCAACCACTTTGTCTTTCAGATGAATAAACCAAAAATAGATTGTCGAGCAGATGTTCTTTATCATATAACTGCACCATGTCTTAAAAAAAACGATCATTAAGAAGTACGAACAGCTCTGACACATTGGACTGGATGGAGCTTCAACAGTCTGCAGGTACGAGATGTTTACACAGGATGAAAAGACAAAAACAGTTTGTTGTTTTCTCTGCTGGCAGCAGGTGCATGTCTTTGTGTTCCCTTTAGTTTAGTCATAATCTTTTATGGATCACTGAATCCTTCATGTAATTAAAATTAAACTAAAATAGAATCACCTCCTCATAGGTGTCAGGTTACATCCTTGTTTATTCCTATGTTGTGTGTGTGAAATGAAAGGTGCTTTCTGAGGTCATCATGATCTTGATCTTTGGCCTTTGACCACCAGAATGTAATCAGTTTATCTTTGGGACCAAGTGGACGTTTGTACTGTATCTGTATAGGTTCTGTGAAGGCTGAGGACTGGATGGACAAATGTATGCAGTAAGATAAAGGATGGTTATTAGGAGAGTTATGGTTAAGAATGACATTATCTCAGTGTGCTGTAGGTAAAAAGGTAACATCTACTCAACATGCACACTGATTTAATGCACCACCTGGGAAGTTTAAAATACATACATTTGCGGAGGGCTGCGTGTGGCGCTTGTGTTTCTCATATATTTACATGAACTGCTTTAGTGCCTTAGTCTGTGGATGATTCAATAAGAACAGGTCTGCAGCATCAGGCTATTTCATTGGTTTTATCTTGTCTAATAAATCCTGGCGAGGACACACTGAAGAAAACAGCTGCACATTTATGTCTGACAATAAGCTGTGTACATGAATGCAAAATGACTGAATTGTTTGTTTGGACACGAGGACTCAGTTCTCCTGGGAATACATGTTCCACAAGAATCTGATACTGGAGTTTTATTGTGTTGTTTAAGTCAGTTTCTTCTATCACATAACATTTTAATTGGTGCTTAGTGATTGATTTCATTATAACAGTACGTTATTTACATACAGTTTATTTTCTTTAGCTACAACTGGTACAAGAATCATACACTGGCCTGTTAAATGGTCTGTCTAACGTTTTTAATACCGAGACAAGGTTTCAAAGAGTGCTGAAATCAAACCTTGAAACACTGACTGAGATGTGCTGTGCATTGTTTTCACAAGTATGATGTGATATAAGTTCTCCAGAAAAGTATGATTCAACAATCTACAAGGTAAACAAAAACTTTAATAAATCAAAATATCAGATCACTAATAGAATCCCATTAATATACCAAATCAATCAATGAGGTTCAGTTGTGTCTTTTAAATCATAAACACAGTGATCAACATAGAGACGATGAGATAATATCAATGATATCTCAAAAGCACCCAGACAACAACTGCTGCTTTGTGGTCGTGTTCCTCTGCCAACTCAGAATAACAGTTCATTCATGGTGCAAACTACAGGCATTATCAGCATCACTGACAATTACCATCATCATTACCTGGGCTTTATAAAAATGTAAATCACTCCCACTGCTGCCTTCACCCTAAAATAACAACAGAAATCAGACAGAATTAGGAGCTCCGGCCTATCTTTAACCACACTGCAACCATCAATGTTATCACTGCTGACACAGCTGTGTACATAATACATCTACTGTAGCTGGTGTGCTTCGACATCGTACCTCAGCAGCAGCAGGGCTGCGAGGATACTGATGTAATCTTGATGAAAGAGCAGAAAGCGCTGTCCACACACAGATCGATACCAGAGTGTCTCCGATGTCAAGGCGTACGGTGCAAATGCCAAAACTAACAGCAAACCAGCAGCAAAAGTTTGAGCACCCCGAGAAAAATCGATGAAAATAAATAAATACACTGACATGTTGTAAAACACTCTGAACTTCATTCATGTTTCAGATCTTGACTTATTAGGCCAAGTGGAAACTGTCCCCGAGCTCATTGGTTCATTGACCCTTCCAACCTTAAGATAACACTCGGACTCTTCCACTGTAAGTAACTGACTGAGAAGGTGAAAATGTTGGAAAATATAAAACAGTGGCTCCAAAACTTGTTCAGCTCATGGCCCACTTAAAAAAAAACCCCAACCCAACTCAATACAAGGTCTCAATGATGCCCTCTCAGAGCTTCAGGTGACAACTTAGTCAGCTGAGTGAAAACGTGTCCAGGAGTGTTTTTGCAGAACATTTGGACATATTTATTTGTCTTTGGAAGACATTTGAGTTAATTGTCTTTACAGCTGGCGTAGGATTTTCTTGAATCAAGACCAAAAGAAGAAATTCTGACATTTGAAGAAGCTTCTCTTCAGGTGGAGCCAAAGGCATGTTTAGTGAGATCACAGCGACCTCGACCTTTGACCATGAAAATCTAAAGACGGCATCTTTGAGTCCAGAGTATGAAGCACACACACATGCTTCAGTGAACTGAAGTGTTATAATCCTTAGAGTGTCTGGTTTATGCTGTCTGCGGATGATGACGACTCGAATCATTACAGCAGTTCAAGAAGCCCGCATCATGCATCGACATCTGTACTCAATCATTTGAGTTTAGTCTATTTTGGAAACTACTGGTTTAATATCTTACAATGTGTTTGTGTGTTTTAACTCTGTCCCCAAAAGTGACAATGTCCAGATCCCTCAGCGTCTCAGAGTGAATCTGATCCACTTCTAGCACCAACCTCACAGGCCTCTGAGGACGTACCTGTCAGGTTCAGCGAGGAAGTAATAAAGCAAATAAAGCGATGAAGTGACAAAACGTAATGAAAAACCCTCACACAGGCCCTGCCTCTCAGCACGCTGCCATCTTTAAGTCTGAAGATGATCTTAGTGATCAGTATGAGGATTGCTATTAAAGGAAAAGGTTTCAGTGCAGCACCTCAGGAGCCAGTGAATAACAGTGTGTTATTACTTTGGTGCATTGGTGAACGTCTCTGAGTTGAAACACTGAGGCTGGAAGTCGCACACGCTCAATATAGCTCCAACACCCATAATCATTAGCCAAGCCGTGTCAGAAACATTCAGCTGCCAGCTTCTCATCTTCACTTTCGCCTCGCCACTAGCGTCGTATCAGCTGTCACTAATCACTGTTAATTCTGTGAGTAACTTGATTACAGCCCTAAATTAAACTTGGCTGCTGTCAGCACTTATCAAAGATAGTTATTAAAGGGGAAAAACTAAAAAAAAAAAAAAAAAAAACCCCTGAGA
>OMNW01000702.1:79155-98293 GCA_900303245.1 Selene dorsalis | reverse complement strand
AGTGCTGACCAGCTCATCGACATGTGACCTGTTGAATTTAAGAAACCATATGTCAATCACACACTTTTTGTTAAAGTGTTGATGAAAAGACAATATGCTTCTGTTCTTGCGTGTGTGTGTGTGTGTGTGTGTGTGTGGGTGGTTCCCTCTGCCCTGCCCCGAATCTGTTGGGGGTATCTCTGTTTACAGCATCTCCTGCTCCTGCAGACTTTGTCGCTCTGACATAACAGAGGGCAGACAGGTTCTGGGTGCGTTTGAAATGCACAGCAGGCAGAGGCTGCTCTGTACTAAAAGCAAAATATTTACCTTGGCCTATCAGTAAAAGATCCCAGCTGTCCAGAGCAAAATGTGTTCTTTCTGACCAGGCTTTGTTGTCTCTCCAGAACATCATGGGGCTGTTTACCCACCCCTGTGACATGTTCCACTACTCAATAATATATGAACACAGCTTCATTGTTGGTCCCATTCCTTCACAGTGGGGATTTTCCATTCAGATCATTGTTTCATTTGTCTTGCTTTATGGAAAGTTTGAACAGAAATATGGTTTGGCTATGAAATCCATGAGTGTGCTATGTAATACTATGAGACACATACACAGTCTTCAACTTTAAGGTACAACTTTTGATTGGACAATTTATCAAATCAAAACTTTTCTTTTTAGAGCAGCAGAAAAGACAAAAATACATACAAGTTACTATTTTTACTTGAAGTCCTGCTAAAGAGACTGAGAAATAATTGGTATGAGTCTGGTTATTTACACAAATCACATGAAAGTGAACGAATGTGAATTGATTTCACCTTAATCTTACTCTGATACTTTCAAGATATGCCTTTTCTGTCTTATCTTCTTCTTCTACAGAGTAAAATTGATTTTCTACTGTTTTTGTGCTTCTTTCCCTTCATAGAAATTCAGTAATGTTCAACAATGAGCTGATGGCAGATGTGCACTTTGTGGTGGGTCAGCCTGGGAGAACCCAACGGCTGCCAGGACACAGAGTAAGAAATTTCATCAACCAGTAAAAATCACAGTAGCAAGGAGGAAATTAACAAACAAGCAACCCGCCAGCCTGGGCCATTGTTGTTCATATCATATCAGCATAAAAATTATCTTCCTCATTGCCAGCAGTAATGGGACTGAAATCCTTTGTGCTCCACTCTCACTTCCGCACCATGTGTCTTTTCGAGACAGTCCTCAATTATTTATGTAAATGAGGCTGAAAGATAGAGTCAGTGAGCGAAGGAAGAAGGGATATCCTCTTCAGCAGTCATATCACACAGGATGGATCGTCTTTGTCTCTACTTTAGCAGCTCAGCTTAAAGAAAAAAGAAACTCTCTGCAATTACTCAACCTTTAATCCAACTCATCCAAAAGAATATGGTTACAACGATAAAGCGCAGAGGCAAGATTCATTCAACTCTGTATCGCGTAGCCCCGAAATTCTTTTGTACACATTTCCTTGATTAGCTTTTGAATTTTTGAATGACACTACAATGAACCAACCATAAATAGCTTTGATTGTTATAATTGGGCCCATATTCAAACTGTTTATCCCAACAGTAACCTGCAGTTTGACATCCTCTGACTTCTCTGGAGAGCCCACTGTCTGAAGCTCTTTCAGCATTTTTACATAAATGATTGATTAAGGTTTATAGTTGCCTAGACCATGTGACTCACCTAAAAGAGCACCATGATGTTGGCTCTATTTGAATAGGATTTTAACATTCACATCATATGTGATAAGTGGTTTTGTAGCCATAGCTTTGGCTCAGCTATCTATTCCATATCTACACTGTCAGATGAGCCCTGCATGGGTAATCTTTTTTGGTCTTTTTATGGGACTCAACTTTATTATCTATGATTGGTAACTGCAGTGCACTTTGTGCATTTATAGAATGCAGTTATGGAAGGGCATTGTGGATCACTTGACTGCACTCTATGCTGAGACATTATGCCGATGGGATATAATGACGTTCAGCACAGTAATCCTTCTTGTGTCCATTTGGCAGGAAGTCAGATAACAAAGTTATATCTCTCTAAGATGGAGGATCCAACCAGCAGCTAAAAACAGTAATCTATGTGAACATGTATTAAAAAATAACAATGTGTCAAGAGGAGGGACTAATCTTATAGGCATTATATACACATACTAGTCTCTAAATCCACATAAAAGAGGAAGTGTACTTCAGCCAACCTCTATAAAAAAAAAAGCAACATGAATTTCTGTGCATAACAATAACATCGTTGTTTTAGGAAACATATCTGCAAGCTTCACTTTAGAATAGGTTCACTTAATCACCTAAGAGAAAAGTCTATGTGCCTTTTTTGGGAAAATTTATACCACCCACATACCCACCCACACATACTTTTGGTGTGTGCAAGCACACACTCACACGCACTCGCACACATCCATGCGTGCACGCTCACACACACACACACAAACCTAAAACATGAAATGCTCGGGTATAATTATATGATTTACAGTTTTGTATAAAATGCTTATTACTGAAATTATTAGTGGCCTTGTGTTACATCTGATTTCATCATAAGTTCAGATAAGTCATTAATTACAGTAAATTGAACTTTTGTTGCACTCTGTTCAGTTGCTTTATTTGGATTTATTTTTTTTGTGTTTTTATCAGAGGCAATCCTGTTCATTAGACATCAGCCTCCTTGTCTTCAGGGGAAACAGTAACTGGCTGCGCACTGCTCATTATGTGAGAAACTCAACAGGGTCAATCTCTCCAATGATTAGAATTGAAGCATAGTTCAATATGCACAAAGAGATCTGTGTTTTCATGTAAAGAGAAAGAGCTACATGTGCACTAATTAGGCTTTGTGTAATTCCAATTTTAAATAATATTGTACCATTTTGTTACCACGTGCCATGTGGTTCCCACTGAAAACACAGAAACTATGGCATGTATTCTTTTTCCCTCTGTCACTTTGCTTTCTCTTCTTCTTCCAACAGTATGTTTTGGCTGTTGGCAGCTCAGTGTTCCACGCCATGTTTTATGGTGAACTGGCTGAAAACAAGGATGAAATCCATATTCCAGATGTGGAACCAGCAGCTTTCCTGGCAATGCTGAAGTAAGGATCCTTCTCAATCTAAACTCTGAAACATCATGTATTCCTTAACTGGCCTTTTTCTTGTGATCTTACGATGGCTTCTTTAAACAAATAATTTCATCTTTGTACATAACTGCTATATGATGAAACTGCTCCATGTCTATCGCCGACACATCTTGGACAAAATTGTTCAGCACTTATCCTGTTGTACAATTGAACTGAAATTAGTTTTTCTTGTATCTCAGAGACAGACTCTATATCTGTCTATTTTTATCACGTTATACATTTCCACTTCATGCTGAATCGGCTCATATTGTTCCCTACCTCCTCTTTCCTGTTCCTCCAACATATTTATGTATGTATGAGTCTTGTTTTCTGCATCCTTGCACGCAAGCTGCAGTAGGTGGGAGACAAGGGTGTTGGAAGAATATTATTTTGTTGTCCAAGTTGATTAGTATTCTCTCTGCCTTAAGTCCCATCTCATTGTGTGCCAACATGGTTTTGAACAAATGTGCGAATTCATGCAGTTTTACTCACACAGTGACACACACACAGTTTCAAGTTACCAAAGTCATCAAATTAAATTACCTGTGGTACAATTAATATACATATATACATGTCATCTAACCTACCAAACATGTGTTCACCATGTTACTTCCTCTGGTGTTAGAACTGCTGTCTGAAAGTTCAATTCTTATGTCCACAGGTACATTTACTGTGATGAAATTGATTTGAGTGCTGACACGGTGTTGGCGACTCTATATGCTGCCAAGAAGTACATTGTCCCTCACCTGGCACGTGCCTGCGTCAACTTCCTGGAGACCAGCCTGAGCGCCAAAAATGCCTGCGTGTTACTCTCACAGAGCTGCCTATTCGAGGAGCCAGAGCTGACACAGCGCTGCTGGGAAGTGATTGATGCCCAGGCCGAGCTGGCGTTACGCTCAGAGGGCTTCTGTGACATCGACGCGCAGACCCTGGAGAGTATCCTACAGCGAGAGACACTCAATGCTAAAGAGATAGTGGTATTTGAGGCGGCACTCAGCTGGGCTGAGGCTGAGTGTCAGAGACAGGAGCTAACCTCTTCAACTGACAACAAGCGTAAGGTTCTGGGCAAGGCCATGTACCTGATACGCATACCTACAATGGCTCTGGATGATTTTGCCAATGGAGCAGCCCAGTCGGGCGTTTTGACGCTTAATGAGACCAATGACATCTTCCTGTGGTACACGGCAGCCAAGAAACCTGAGCTGCAGTTTGTCAGCCAGCCCAGGAAAGGCCTAACACCCCAACGTTGCCACAGATTCCAGTCGTGTGCCTACAGGAGCAATCAGTGGCGTTATCGGGGCCGCTGTGACAGTATACAGTTTGCAGTGGATAAAAGAGTTTTCATTGCAGGGTTTGGACTGTATGGATCGAGCTGTGGCTCAGCTGAGTACAGTGCCAAGATTGAGTTAAAACGTCAAGGAGTACTGCTGGGACAAAACCTTAACAAATACTTCTCTGATGGTTCCAGCAACACTTTTCCAGTGTGGTTTGAGTATCCAGTCCAGATTGAGCCTGATACATTCTACACTGCCAGTGTGGTTCTGGATGGAAACGAGCTCAGCTACTTTGGACAGGAAGGCATGACAGAGGTGCAGTGTGGGAAAGTGACATTTCAGTTCCAGTGTTCCTCAGACAGCACTAACGGCACGGGGGTGCAGGGGGGACAGATTCCTGAGCTCATCTTCTACGCTTGACAAGCCCTGTGAACATATTTGACTGATTTTCAATGCACATACGGAAAACAGAAAATTATCACTTTGTGAATAATGTTACTTTTTGTTATTTATTTTTGTCACTGCTACTGTGCAAAAAAAAAAACAACAACTGATCTAAGCCCAGTGAAAGGGTCTTATGTGGTTTTGATATTAGTAAAATGTCCACTTGAGAATGATCAGATCTATTTCAAGATGTTAGTTAGTGAAAATATGTGGATGAACAAAACTCCTAAAAGATTAAAAATATCTTGTATATATGAATATATGTAAATTCTAAAATGTATATGATACCACAATTGTGGCCAACGCTGGCCACAAAGATATCTTATATGAATATGCTACAGTATGATTATTATGTCTATGCTTGCATAGAATGCACATTTAGAGCAGCAATACTTCACATTCTATATTGAGCATTTCCTGTCATGACTCAGTCTGGACCATCGGCATTATAAGTTAAAAAAAAAAGCTGTATGATATTCAAGCAACATTTCAAGCTATGATTACAGTCAAAAACACTGTTTGTCCTGTTGTAGTGTGTAAATCCCATCAAGCATTCGTATTTGAGTGGTTTCAATTGAATCTGCAGCTTTTTGATACTTTGAATCTAGTAACGGGGCATTTAGAGAGGGCTTTAGGGGTCTTAGATTAGGAAGCACTAAATATAATGAAACACACAACCCCTTCAGTATCTCCCTGTAGCATGTTGCTCTGCACATACACACATCTCAGTCACTCCAGTGAGGTACCCTTTAGGTCAGTGTCATTATGTTTACAGTGAAAAGTAACTTTAAGTGATCACCATTCACCACTACAGGGTGGAGTGAAAGGTTTCTTTGGTTTTCTCTTGGATTCTGTCTGCACTGCAGTACTGGCGTGTGCAACTAATTGTTCTTGCATCTTGGTTTTGTTTACAGTGAAAAGATCAACAATTGATTCAGTGTTAGAAGCTGTTTACCTTACAGACATTTACTTCCTTGTTTAAAACCCTGTGCACTCTGAACCGCTGAGCACTCCCTCCCAATGTGATCATACAGTGTCAGTATTTGCAGAGGCATAATGTTTATGCTACAGAATTGCACTTATGTTGATTTGTAATTGAATTTTGTTTTCTCTTGTTACTTTTTATGAGTCATATTTTTTATTTAATGTGCTACTGAACATTCTTTCTGGTGTAGGATAAACATCCACAGGCTTGTCTGCCGGTGACAATAGATGGGAAAACTGGTGTTCATGTCCTGTGTTTACGTGCTACAGTGCTGGGAGACCAACGAATGTGTATGATTGTTGATGATGCAAATAAACAAAACAAATGGTACATATTGCTCGTGTACACCATCTGTAGAGAACAGCACTATCACATGCTACATACTCTGAAGTTTGGAGATGGGGACAGATGATGCCCTTCAGCACTGCAGTGATTTACAGTGCCAAGGAGAGCTGTCTGCAGTTTGATGATCCCTGTCTTGATGCCACTTACACACCCTGCTTTTTGTCTGTCAAACTCTAACTCTTTCTGCGTCCTACTGAGCTGTGCAACACTATGCTTGCCCCTCCCTAATGAGAATTTTAACAGCCTACAACTCTCAAGTATGGCTTTTTGATGTGCAACCTCAACCACCTTGAATTTTTTAACCGACTGCAGTCGTGAAGAATGACTCCTTGACATGGCCTACACATGTTTTCAAGTTTCAGGAGATAGAGAGAGAGTGATATTACAATCTCAAATGTCTAAACCCTGAAGTGTTGAATTCCCAGGATCCCACACTGTCTGTCTGACCCATGGTCGATCTCGATGCGTCTGTCTGCTGATAAGACAGCGAGTCTCTAAAGAGGATTTCAACTCAACTGTTCATATCTTTGTTTTGCAGACATCTTTTAGAAGTTGTGCGCTTGTGTTGTGGATGAATTTACAAATTCCAGTCACTGATATAATTGCCCACACACTGACAAAACAATGAATTAAGAAAGACATTTTATAGATTTCTGAGTGCAACTTTATCTGAGTTGCTGATGTGCTGTAAAACTCAAAAACAAGGGGAGTCATTTACCAAATCTCAAGACAAATCATATCTGCTCGTGAACTGTATGTTGAAAAAGATAATCACTCCAGGGAGCTTATGGCAGGTACTTGATTACCAAGGCACTCAATAACACTGAGACCAAGTTTGACATCGCCAATGAGCATGAAGCCCTTGATGAATTGAACTCAATATGTTGGGGGACTTAGAGCTTCAACACGATTTTTCATGATTGTGGCGCTAATGTTGTAAGCAAGATCATTAATTGCACTGGAGGCAGCAGGGGACTAGAATGTGCCGGGAGTCAGAAGCAGGCCTGCTTTCAACAGATACACGCTCACAGGTTTTCATTTTGCAGATGTAAGGTGCAATACACATACAGTTCAGATACAGTGAGGTGCAAAAGGAGGATACTCTCATTTTGTTTCCAGAAAACAATTCCTATTCATGTCTACTGAACTGACATTTTATTGGTCTCGGCCACACCATCACAGTGAGTTCAGAAAGAAGGAGGACTGCCAGAGGCTACCAGCTCACTGCCAGAACCATAGCGGGAACAGCTCTGCTCTTCATGGAGCACATGACCAAAAAAACACTGCTGAATCAATACCAAGGCTTCAATCGTCAGACAAGCTGGAAGCTCGAATTACTTGTTTTTGCAAAAAAGTCTTTGTCTACCAAACCCTCTAAGATACAAATCTATTATTGTCCTATTATGTGATGAGGCTATATGTATGAAATAAAAAATACACTGTTTTCATTGAGTGCTGAGAACTTATTGTGGGAAACCTTTTTAATTGAATAAATCAAATGCAATTACATTCTACAGGGCCAAGAATAAAATGCATGAAGCATATAAATTATGATTAGTTTGTCACAGAAGGAAACATAAAGAGAAGCCATGTATTACTAATGAGGGAGTCATCCAGATACCAAATGTAAATGATAAATATATCCTGCAATTTTTAGGATTGCTCGCTCACATGTACAGTTATGGTATCCTGTCTGAAATTTAGCACTGAAATCATTATATATAATTCAGATGATGTTCAACAGATGTAAGTGTTTACACACTTACATTTGTTTATTTGAGTATAAAGGAAGAGACATGTAATATTCATAATCATAATGCAGCTGTGAATTGTGGACGGACAAAGTTTGGAATAAACATAAAATTCAGTGTTGGAAAGGAAAAGAGCAGAAACTGATTTGGTGGATACTGACTCAGACTGGGCACTGTGTTGTGCAGGAGAATCACATTGAGGTTTTAATTACTGTTCAATAAGAATTAAGGATGAAAAGATTCAGCCTGACTTGAGGGAGGACTGTGGATTACTGCTGATCAACATTCTTAATGCTCTCTAACATTGATTGTTCAGGTGCACAGAAAGTGTGTGAACAGAACCAAAAGGTCTACAGTATCTAAAAGGGAAGGCGTTGGTGAACATACTGCACACACAGTCATGTGACTGACGAGTTATAATCAAGTGTTGCAGGATTTAATGGGATGGAAATGTCTCCTAATTCCAGGCAACTAAAAAAACACCACAATCACAACTACAAGTGGAAAGAAAATAGTGAGAGGAACCTCATTCTGTTTTTACCATATTTAACATCAGTCTGTTCACTGCAGGCAATCACATACTCACTTCTCAACATCCTGATTATTTTCATCCAAGCAAAATGTCAATGAATTAATAATGGCCAAAGAGAGGAGGGAAACACAGCTGTGGGTTTAAAGAATTCATCAAAGAAAATAATTTAAAAAATATGTTTTTTAATTCAACAAATCTCGCAGGAAATCTCAAAGCCCCATTCTCCCCAATCTCCTCTTAAACCATGTGTTTCCTCTAAAGGTTTGCAGGATCTGTAGAAGAGTGCTGAGAGCACAGGTTACATTACATAGAGCACTGGTGCTCTCTAAGTGCAAAACTGTCCAGTAAGTGTTATGGGTGTATCTGGCAAGGGCTGCTGAAGGTTAAAATGAATTGCTGTAATCCAGACAGAGGTACGGGTGTCTGAGCCCCCCCCCATCGCTATTCTTATGGCAATAACCTCAGCCTACTGGCAGCCAGTCAAGCAGGAGCAAGGCAGCGGGTGAGAGGAGAATGGAAAGGGGGAGGCAGAGGTAAGTGGCAAGTCTGGCCTGACCAACATGCAGGTGACGCCGGTGTCATTCCCTGGGTAATTATCACACTGATTATTAGTGGACAGCCAAAGTAGCAATTAATCAGAGGAGAGTATGGCAAAAGGTCACAAGGTTCAGATGCAAGGTGCAGGTGGAGGCAAGGAGAAGACAGGAGTGTGACTGATAATAGTGCCCCTCCTTTCTTTGTCTTCCCTATTCCCAACCCCGTGGTGCTAAAGACCTGCAAACCTAAAGGTTATTATTTCATATAATCTCCTATCTCAGAACTGTTGCCTTCAGTCACATGCAGTTGGGATGTTCTGCAGGATCAAGTCTGCGATTGTGTCTCATTTATCTATTTATTTATTCATTGCTACCAGGCAGAACTAAATCGTTTCAACAGGCTGGGGCTTTGAGAGGCCAGCTTTTATGTTAGATTAGCCTGTTTATAGCGATGTAGCTCGGCTCCAGATGGATCAATATGGCTGGGATTTCTGGAGGTAAGTGCTCCGAGTATCAGGTGAATTATGATTGCTGAAAAGACAGGAAATACGCTTTTGGTGGACAATGGATGCTGCAGAGCCTATTCAAAGCAGCCAAAACACAGACAACACAGTGACAGAGCATCAGGCACAAAGTGGAAGTAAATTATATTACCTTCCAACAGTGCAGAGGTAAATACCCTGTTTACATAATTGTGTTTTTGTCCTATGAAACACAATCCCAGAAGGTATGTGAATGCAGCGCTTCGGCAAAAAGTAGTTCTTTCACACACTCTGAAAACTGAATTTGATGGTGATGCATTATGCTAATCAAGTTATTTATTCCCACAACTGTGGTCTCGTATACCTGTCACCCATAGCCATTATGCTTAGGCTTGATCAAAACCTTGAATGTTGGCAGCTTCCCACTGAGAGAGGTGATGAGGGCTGAGCATGCTACTTTTTGTATATACTCTAGAGCCTCTATTCATACTGAAGCATGTCCTCTAAGGCAGCTTCATGGCTTTGATAGCATGGAGTGAGAGGTCCCTTCTCTCCCCAGGGTCTGATATAATGAGAGAGAGCTTACTAAACATGATCTGCGGCTCTCTCTCAAATATGCTACTTGAAACGGCTCGAGTCTGAAACAGTACAACAAACAGCACTGATTCATTTGTACACATGCTCCAGCTCACTCCCACTCTCTCTCTCACTCTCTCTTGGCGCTATCAAGGTAGGGGGGGGCAGGGGCTAATGTGTTTTAATGTGTGATAGAGAATGATACAGGGCTGGAACAAGAGTGGCAGAGTGGCAGAGGAGTCTAGGTTTGTGTCCATTCATTCAGACGTCCAACACAGGGAATCTGGAGACCTGGGTTATAAACAAAGAAAATGTGACATGGCAGATTTTACATGCTTGCATTCATGGTTTGCATTTGTTCGAATGTGAATAGAAATGTACTGTATTCTTATTGTCTGAATAATGGTTTTACAGCACCATTTCTCCTATTCAGTCATTATCTCCTCAAGGATCTTATCACATGGCAGCCGGGAAGTCAACAGAGACATTATACTGGCAACAAGGTATTTCTTTTGTCAAACAAATCAGAAATATCAAGTAGACTGAGAGTCAGCACAATTTAACAATGCTACAGGAATGCATTTCCAGTCACTGAATACACATCTACAAGAGTGAATTTTATTTGCTGAACGCCCAATTTCTCTCTGTTTAACCTTTAAGTGACCGAACATTTTCCCACACTAGCAATTTGTGTCTGAATTATTGCAAGCAGTTGAAGAACATATATGGCAGTGATAGTGCGCCTGCCTGACTTCTGTGAAATCAAACTGAGCTGTGTGAGCCTGCTTTTCTGGCCTAATTTAGGAAGTGGAGCGCTGTCTCCTGTTCCTTTGCCCTTTTTTATGTCCTGCTTACCACAGGGAAAACCAGTTACTGTTTCTAAAAGTCCACACAATTAGCACTGTTCAAAAAGCATTACCTCCGCAGTTCAGTGCAAAAGCATACTGCAAAAGCTAGAGTTCATTATAACTTTGAAGCAGAGTCCATGCTCAATCAAAGAGGGATGGAGAGTAATACACCTGCATTCACAGCAGATCCATACTTCTTCAATCTGTCTGCGCTAACATCCCCACAGCTGCATGATCCAGGCCTAATTGTCAAGCTGATGATGAATCCGGTGTTGGCGGAGCAAAGAATCTTTTCTCATCTTACCATTAACTCAGATAATAAGCCACAGCTGCCTCAACTGTCAGAAAGGAAACCAGTTTCCAAGTTGTTCCAAAATGTCAGAAGCGGTTTCTTTATGTTGAATCAGATAAAGGGAAATACTAGTCAGGGCTTAAATGTGCAGTGACGTCAAATGATTGCACTTTTTATGATTGCACAATCAAATATAAGACAGACAGTTTGTGTAGATGGCAGATGAGGGTGGGAATTCAATGTTCTGCACCTTTAGATCATTTCAAAGATTTATAGCAGCTGCCATCTGACCTAACTAAAAGTCTTTCTACCTATGCTTTTTTTGAGGCAAGCCACACACCATTCCCTCACTGCCCTCAATAATGGCCTCAATTTAAGCTTTACTGTGCCTTACCTTCCCCTTATTTTCGTTTCCCTTTGAGATACCAAAGCTTTTCTCGCTCTGAGCTGCTGGAAATAATCACAGGACATGAGATGAATAAAAGGGCTGTGTTTTGTGGAAGTTTTGGGGGTTTGACTTGAATTCCCGTGCAGGCAGTCAAGCTCTAACTCAGCATATTAAAACATGCTTTGTACAGAGAAAAGCCAGGTGACAGCTCTGATAAATGCAGCTGCCTGTGCTATATGAATAATGAAATATATATATATGAAGCCCCCCCCCCAAAAAAAAGCTCTCTGTTTGACTGCAAGTAATGTGTGTTTATATTGGCAGGCAGTCATACGTGCAGGGGCAGAGGAATATATGCTTCATATGTTTTTTCATATGATTATAAGGGATGGAGAACAGCACATTATTGGATGATTGGCAATGTGTGGGCAAATGTCATCTCAGTGGCATTTCCACTGAACCCGTGATGCTGCCATGTATATCTATGTATATGTAATAATAGAATCATGTTTGGAAAACCACAACATAAAATCAGTTTCAAATTTTTGCTTTGATGTAGTTCAGACTTTGACTGTAATAAAATCTGGGCTTGATACATTTGCTGCTGACACATTTAACTTTTAATTTCAAGTTTCAGTTTAACACTTCATGAGAGCAAGAGATAGAGAACAAAACAGGATGAATCCTTTGGATTCCCTGACAAATAACTTGTGCTGCGGAAGATCTTGACCACCCCCAGGCAAGAAAGCATCAGCAGAGAGATGTAATATCAACCAACCAGTAATACCTCCTATTCCAACATATTTTCGTTAGCTATCAATCATTATGATGTCACCCAAGGCAGCACTAAAGGAAACAGCGCAAGAGCAGAACATTTGCAAGAACCCACTACTAAAGCACAAGTCAGACTGCAATTCTTGCAGAATTAGTATTCATGAATAAAGGTGGAACAATAGAAAGTACTTAAATATGCTCAAAATGTGCAAGGTCAGGAAATGTGCACTGGTACAATAAGCAAGATACTGTGTGAATAATTAATATCTTTCATCATCAAGTACCAACAGTGGGTTCAATGGAAAGCCACATCCAGTAGTCTCTCCTCTCACTTACATATCCACAGTATTCTCAGTTCACTAGAAGAAAAAATTGGATTGAATTCGAGGGTTGCCGACTTGAACACCCCCCCATCCCTCCCCTTAGCATCTCCCTGCCCATCCCTCTATTGCATCGAGGATGCACATAAAATATCAAAAGGCCAAGTACGTCAGAGCTCAACAAGATTGGAGTGGAGGGGATTTTCCGCCAGTGTGCAGAGCTGCACCTCCAGCAACACTCATGACCGTGGGGAGGAGGAGCAGCAGCTGGAATTCCATTTCTCAATGATGAAATTCTTTTCATCATTCCTCTTTTGCATAACAAAAAGTGCATAAAAAGCATTATATATAGCGACGTGTAACTGTAAACCACCACAAGAAGGCCATCTTTCCAACACAGCTCTCTGATTTCCAGGAATAGAAGCAAACTGCCATTGCCTTGGATAGGTTAAAAATATCACCTCCCACCACCATCTCGACATGACATGTGTGCACGAGTCACTAACCATACATTTAATGTGATTAGAGCACTCATGTAATTTCAAAAAATTACCCAGTGACTGCAATGTGTGGGGATTGGAGGCACTCTGCTATTTCCTGATGTTATTCATTCCTATTTGAATACATCCTTTTAAATTGCTATATCATTATAGTCTCATGAAGCAATGACTTGTTTCTTTCGACCCCACACACAGTTCAGTGGAGCACACAATGGAGATGTAGGTTTGTAATATTTAATCAGAGGTGTATTATGCTGATAAAAGGGATGGGATGAGAAGAAGGGCCATTACAGCTGAGAAGTCATGCCAGGTGTCAATCTAATTTAATCGAGCCGCTAAAGACAAAGAGGTGGCCTGAGGGAAACCTCTTAACAGGCCTGACTGCAGATGACAAGTGGCACAGTAACCTGTGATTGAAGGGACAGACAGAAGGCTTCGGGGCAGCCTCACTCTGAGCTCCAACGCAAACTGTGTTTTTTTTTTTTTTTCCTGAATAAATCTAAATTAGGAATAAAAATTTCAGAGCAACAGATTTGCACTTGAAAAATGTATCAAGCAAGATGATGCAGATTTGTTATTCCCTCTGAAATCAGCACATGCAGTGTCACAGCTTCTGAACAAAGAGAGGAGGCAGTTTGTTTTCATGATAAACATTAGGGCTGTGGGAGGTAGAGCATATGTGCCGGCTTCACTCGGCTCTTGATAAAAAGGAGGTATTTCACTTTCTTTGTGCCATATTGGATTTGTCTGTGCCTGAACCAACTGTGATCAATAGCTTTAGATGTTTCTCTGTCTGCAGCTGTGTATCATTACTATTTAGATCAAACTAATCCCTGATAAGGTCTGAGCAGATCAGAGGAGCCCTGGAAACAATAGCCTTGGCAAGCAGCAGATAAAGCAACTCAGGCTCAAAGTTTCTGTGCCAAGGCTTCAGTGGGCACTGCAGCTAAATATATCCTGATGGGAGAGGGGTCAGCTGATCTTGAAAAATCACTGGGCCCCGGTGGGAACGAATGTGGACAGAGGCAGATGCATTACATAAATTATGCTTAAGCAGTGCTATCCAAGTCATTCAGATATTCAATACAGCACTTCAGGACCTCAAGAAGATTTGCAGGATTAGAGGTTGTAAGCCAGGCCAGCTCGATATATTGATCCCCCCCTCACTGAGAGCGGCATTCAATTTCCCAACAATTAGATGCACCTGAAGGTTAATATGGTGCGTTGTTAATCTGTTGTGTGCTGTGTTGTTTAAAACTAACCCTCTGTCTGTCTTTTCCTTGTTGTTTGTCTTTTCTGCATATGCTGGCAACACTGTTTGGCTGAAAGTGCTCAAATCTCTGCCAGGGCTCTCTTCATACCAGTTTCACAAAGGTCATTTAGTAATTAGAAATGCCATGATACTAATGTATTAGAGGAGAGGCTTCCTGACACAGCACTGTAGGTAAGTACTCCAGATCATTTCTAGGCAACATTACTGGCCTGAGTAAATTAGGTTGACCCTCAACGTGACCTTGTAACCACACTAACTCCTCCCACGACCGCAGTATGTTTTTAATAGGGATGCCTATTATACCCAGTGGCAATTTTGTTTCCATCCGTTCCTGCTGGCAGATTTCATATTCTGATGTTGCAGGACTTACAGCCATGTGAGAATGAAATTTCTCTCATGGGATCTGGAGGATATTTCTCTGGTTTGGCATACACTGGGCTCTGAGAAAGTAGAAATGACAGCAATATTACATGGTTGAAATGAACCCCCCATAATGTTATCCATTTTTATTCATAAGAAGCTATGACATGCCTCTCATTGGTTTCTGTATATGAATGCAGAGCGGTGGAGGGGATTTTGTAGCAATTCTGTAGCAATTCCCAGTGATAAATCATGGACAACTGAGAATTATAGGGTCAACAAAAATATAAAGTGATAGCGTGTCTGTGAATGTGTGGCACACATGGCTCGATAGACGGCTCACATGTGTTCTTTTTATACAACTATAGCCACAGTCAGCCCAATGAATTCATACATCCTAATCTCTGCTAAAAGTGAGCGGCGGAGCGAGGAACAGGGTTGATACTGACCAACTAGGAGGGAGATTAGCTGCTGAGGATTTTGCTGCCGTCTGCTATTTTAGGGGGAAAGTAATGGCAACTGAAAAGGAAAACAATGACTCCAGATCTGGCATAAAAGTAGCTGAAGCAGATGTGGGGGGAAAAAAGCCTTCATTCAATACCTTTCCAGGTGAAAAGGTAAGATAATGCTTGTAGTTACTGTCAAAAACGCAGTGGTCTATAATTCTCCTGGGTACATTATTACCATTAAACCCTACTTTTCCATCAAACAGCCCCTTTTCTTCAAAGCTGATATTTCAAGCAGTTGGGACTAATAGAGTGCAATAATTGACTTTTAAAACTGTTCGAGGACAGTAAAAGGGTTTCTCGCGGAAGCCACGCAGAGGCCACAGTCATCTGGTGTTTCTGTGCTAGCTGGGAAATAATGAAGAAATCAGGCCTGATGGAAATATATTATAATAGTAATCAATTTTCTTTGTTCTTAAAAGCCACGATTTTACAATTACTACTATTCATACTTTCTTGTTCTGCTAAAAAAAGACGCCTTCAGCAGTCACTTATTGTGTTCAATGCTTACCTCATCCAGAGGTGACAGGACCCCTAACTGGTACAGCTAGTGCTCATGTCCCCCTCCCCCCAGAACAACATTAACCCATCACTCCAATCGGAGTGAAAAGGTGACAGTAAATCCAAACCACTTGTCCGCCCTCCCTGCCAGGTTTCAGTCATTTTCACCTGCACCATCGTCCCCTCAGCACCATCATATCGTCACCTCTGCTACAGCTGATTCTGCAAAACTGAGAAATGAGATAGGGTGTCAGTGTGCTTTTACTGCGCGTGTGTGTGTAGTAATCTACAATGTGGGTATATTGCTGCAGAATTTACAAACTCAAATGTCTCTAATCACTCAATATTTCAATAAGATTGATCTTACTGCTTTGCCATTTAAAGGTAGCTGCCCCGACTGATGACTGATAATCCATGAGGTAGTCAATGACTCATAAGGAGAGGTGTAAATCCAACAGTACGTAAATGTATGACATCTATATTTTCCCTCAAGGATCCTGATTCACAGTGTATCCTGCTGTAGCTGATGTCACATTGCCACTTTTAAGGAGCACAGTGCATGTGAGAGGTCCCCTCGGGGAAATATCTGCTGCAGCATACGTTTGTCCATGTGCGTCAGGGGCTGCCAGGAAGAGCAAGGGCAGATAAAAGTGAGCTCTCTATGTGTATATTGCAGGAGCTACAATGCAGATATCCCTTACCTTCAATTATACCCTGAAGAACCACTAATTTAAGCCATTAATTCAGCCTCACACTGTTCTCAGAATGCCTCCATTTTCTCATCCCCTCACACACTCTCCTCTTTTCCCGCTGGTGGCGGATGTAGAAGCAGTTGGGGGTACTGCCTCAGTAATTGGAGAAACCTTCTGAAACATGCAGATGAAGCGGGGTGAGCAGGAGAGGAGTGAAAAGTGGAAAAGGAAAACGGACCAGATTCCTAATTACCCACCCCATTCCTCCGATTTCCTCCTTCTTGCTCTGACAGGGTTAGAGTTCTACAGCGGAGGCTCCTTATACTTCCCATGCCGGCCTCAGCATAATTAGGCAAACTGTACAGGGCTGAACTGGGTTTGATGCTGACATAAAGGCCTGAGTGAGGAGGGGTTCAGAGGAAAGCTGGGGCTTTGATGAGAAGGTTAAGAGCACTGTCAGCACACTCACTCTTACACATGTTACAATGAAACATCCTGTCAGCTGACACAAAAGCTGCCTTACATGAAAACTTGGACACAGTCGTAAATGAAATGTGTATACTAAACATGCAGCATGCACAGGATACTGAGACATCAAATACATTTTTTTTATTGCATCAAAAGATGTAAAGGGAATCAAAGGCCAGTGCTGTTCAGTGCATTTTCAAAATGGGGGAAAGAAAAGGCAGTCCCAAATAGCAAATAGACATCTGAAATAATATTACTCCTCTGCAATGAAAGAGGGCCAATTTCAGTGAGGTGACATTCATTTCCTTTCAGGTGGTGAGAGGAGGATGAGATAGGCTGTCTGCTTTTAATATATCTAACAGTGTCAGAGCCCCTGTAGCACACAGCAGAGGTAGACACAGAGAGAGATATACTGTCATCGACTGTACTTTATGTTTATGCAAATAGCTGCAATTTCTGTGCTGTACTTTGAAAATTACAATGTGGATAAATATCATATTTTGGGTGATTTGAGATGATTGTGTTTCTGTATGGTGTGTTTTTGCTGGTTGTGTGCTAGTCATAGTGCATAGAAAATCTACTCATGCATACACAATCGGACTGAATGTTAAATTCAGGATGTAAATTCTCTTTAGCCTTATGAGACAAGCAGCGTGTACCAGCTGTCGCTACAATTCAGTGAGTCGGGAGCACAGACTGTATATAAAGACAAACACATCTTCCATGATGTCACCCATAGGTTTCTCTAAACTGGCTTTGAAGCTCAGAGTGAGCTGCTCTGCTGTCGTCAATTCATTTTTTAGATAATGAGCTTGTTAATGAGCTAAGCTAAGAAGCCAGGTGTGGTATGGTGACACAATGATCAGGTAGTTCTAACATAGAAATAAAACAACACTATAGAATTTCACTCACATCAAGAACCAGAAGCATTGACTCTCTAGTCGATTAACAACACAAATCAGATCGGTTGTCCAAAATTTGAATGAAAATCCTTGTGAAACCAACATCACAACACAATCACCGACTCTGACTAGGCGCTACCAGACCAAAGAGGCTGTCCAACTGTGACGGCACTCATCTGTCACTCGAAACATCCATGCCCTCAATTATACATAATTTGAAGTCTTAATAAAAATTTAAATGGGTGAATTAAAAAAAACAAAAACATATATTTGTCATTAGGGGGAAATTTGTTAAAGAGATTAAAACTCCTGTTTGTCCAAGGCTGTAAGCATGTTTGCTTCTGGCGTTATTTGGGCATTTAAAATGAGTGGCTACCTTCAATTGACAATTCAAGCAACTGCAGTTTTTGACACTTCCATACTGGCGTCATCCCCCAGGGATCAGGACATGAATCAGGCTTCAATTCAACTTCCCTTCTTAAGTATGATGTATTTGTTCTACAATTTAAAATGCTGCTCAGATTTCTCTACAGATGTCTACTTTGTCTACTCTGTTTATTTTTATCTTTTATCTCTAATGTCTATTTCAGCGTGTCTTGACTTCACAGCCACATTCTGGTTAATGTTTCTCCAGCCAATTCCATCTTGGATAAACATACACACCTCTTCACAAAAGCTAATTCCCAGTAAAATGATGAGAGCAAAAGCTCTGTGTAGTATTCTTCCCATGATTAAACCACCTACCGCAGCTAAAGGAGGCTCAGCACTACACCTCTTGCAGGGCACCGAGCTGCTCTTATCGCCTCACCACGAGGCTGTAGAGGGGTAATAGGATTGTGACTCACAGAGAAAGTGCCATGCTCACCAAGTAGGGGAGGGCTGAGGCACAAGTGTGAAGGGCCTGTGCCGCTGTCCAGCATCATGAAAGCAGAGAGGTGCAGGCAGGGAGGATGTGCTCTCCTCGCTCCATAAATAACCCTGCTAAATTGCAGGCTTTGGAGGGTCAGTGGGACACTGGTCTGCC
Organism: Selene dorsalis; assembly: GCA_900303245.1. NCBI lineage: Eukaryota > Metazoa > Chordata > Actinopteri > Carangiformes > Carangidae > Selene > Selene dorsalis. The sequence goes on along the minus strand of OMNW01000702.1, from coordinate 79,408 downwards.
AGTGTATATCTGAAGGCCTGGATATAACCAGTAATCCTGCAGCCCAGAAAACCAACAGCACAGCAGTTACAGCAAAATGGAAGGAGGCCTGGTTATGAGCTTGGAGAGCGAGAGAAAAAAGAGTGAGTAAGAGAGAGTCGCGGCAGGGTGGGGGCGATTTTATAGTTTGTAGTCAGTGTCTGAGTGGTAGACTCTTTCCTTAGCTGGCTGGGTCGCAGCAGCAGCACAGCATTCACTTTGTACTCGGAGGAGG
>OMNW01000702.1:49534-79060 GCA_900303245.1 Selene dorsalis | reverse complement strand
TTCAGATGACGGCTGGGTGTGACTGTTACCATTCAGTAAGAACTCTCAGGGTTAAGCAAGCATTCAAAGATTAAACGCTGACTCTGAAAGTTGGGCTGATTCTCTGCTGTGATTAGAAATCAGTATTCTGGGGCACTAAAGTGAAACAATGTTTTTCTCTCTGCCCCTCAACAGTGCACTCGGAGCTGGAGGGAAAACTTGTTGGCAGTTAGGTGAGTGGGTGTGTGTTTTAGTTACACTAACGCCCCAACGCTCATGGGAGGGGCTGTAGGTGGTTGGATACGGTGATTGCCATGCTGGTTGTTTTGTTAGAACATAAGTGGCCTGAGGCAGTGAGCAGTGGGTGGAGCACTACGGTGAAGATTTAGGGTTATTACTGAGACGGGCACAAGCTTGATATCTCTATCAGACGGGTGGGATAGGTGTCCTCCCCTGCAGGACTGAGTACTTTATCTGGAGGTCTACACAGCATACAACAGATAAAGACGGTGAAGAGTAGAGTAATAAATTTGGCCAACACTGACATTAAAGGTGTCGCAGAGAGAATTTTAATTTTAATACAGCCACTGAAAATTTTATTTAATTTTTATCTGATAATTATGATGAAATTAGATTGTTCGGGATTGATTTTGATAATTAAACACACATACATATACTGGCAAGCAGTAGCGTATTCATGGGCAGACAAGTGAGTTTTTGATTATCCTGAAGTGCCCTCTCATCTGCATGCCATATTATGCCATAAGCTGTTACATTGACTGTCTCATCTAGTTTGATTGATGGTACTGTTTACTGCTCACACTCCCTTCAGTACAGTTTCATTCATATCACACACGCTGCATGATGGCAAGTCACTAGCTGATGCTCAGAAAGCTAAAATCAATGTGTTGATATTCCCATCCTCACAGACGAGGGACTTTTTTTTGTTGTTTTTCTGAAGGGCTGTACAAAACACACCTCCCACAGAGAAGCGGAATAAAGTGGATTTGTGAATGCAGACAAGGAGAAAGCTAAGGGGTTCATCACTGTGAGCTAAACAGTTCAACAGTGTGGTTGACCAGGCTTAGTGAGTGGCAGAAACGGCTACAAGTCAGAGTAGTGAAAGATTATGGAGCAGTAATTCAACCCAGCTGATACCTGTCACTGATGACTAACATGTCCAGCACCTTCAGACATGTCTGACAACTCAACACTGTTGGAGAATTATTACTTAAAATACAATACACTGTGAGTGTAAAATGTCTTTGTACAAATTAAAGAGAGAAAATAAAACGATTTTCATTTTCATGATCAGTTACGTTCTATATGACTTTTGGAGAATCATGACAAAGTGGGTACACAAGACAAAAAAGGTTGGAAACAATCCACTACCTACCACACCATAATCCGGTGGTCTGACAGCCAAGTCTCAACAGTTTTAACTACACCTTCTCTAATTCCAATGCCAATCCAGTCCTTCAAGAAACATTTTAAACTGATACAGATGTTTGGTTGCATCTTCAATTCCTCTAAATCTGAAATATTTTTATGAAGCTAATGACTGAAAATCAGTAGTTTACAAAATAAAATCAATAAGCTATAATTTCTTTATAGCTATATTCACTACAAAAGAAAAGTCTCTATTTTTCTGGATCTGTGTGTCCTTTCTGTTCTTCAGCCCAAATTGTAGTGGGAATTACATTTCTGTGCATCACGTCCAACTGATTTGAATTTTATTTTTCATAATGTGAAAGGCAACAGCACTATATTATCAAACCAGATCCGTATATCAAACTGTAATTACTCTCAAAATGCACATGCATGAAATCATCAATGCAAAACAAAACTGTCAGCCAATGTCATGTGCGCCACAAAGGACACAGCTTCGGTTTTCCCTGCGTTAGCTATACTCCACTTTATTTCTTGACAGGCTTGATGAGATAGAAGTGATGAGTGGTAGGAGATGGTTGTCAGGAGGAGACAGGGTCTTTCTTCTGGCTGTCTCTGGGTGGCTATCAGGGCTTCTAATCTGGCTGAGAGCATGCCTGCCTCACCGAGATGGTTGATCTCCCTCACATTGCAACAAAACAGCTTTTTGTCCTGTGACTGACACTGACTGACCACACATATAATTGGTGTTAAGTGTATAAATGTCTTAATGGGAGGAAAAAGGGCTTCACCTATGTGGATGACAGAAAAGAAGACTAGGTCAACACCTAGTATGTGGCTGGATCGCCTGTTGTTACGACCTGATTTTATAACAGTGACGTCATCTGACAAAGAGTCAGTAAATAAATACAGCTTATGTTGTACAAACACTCAGAGAACAGAACTTTTTTTTTTGGCAGATTTTTGCCTTAATTAAATTGTAGAGAAAGAGATGGGAGGATTAGCAGGAGACAGAGAATGACACAATAAAAAGGCAGAGACCAGATTTGAGAAATGGTAGAAGTACCATCACTCAATCAGTCAATCAGTCAGACATTTACGATTATAGGGCTGGCCAAAAATAAATAATACACTTAGCAGGCTGAGCTGAAAATGCATTATATATAAAGGTAAACTGGGAGATAGCTGTCAATGTGACAATGGTAGAATAGGTCATATTTGAAGATATGCCAGTCCGGATGGTGACACTGATTCAGATGCAGCCTGAGAGCTTTCTCTGTTATCTGCTAGCACACATGTAACTGCATGACAGGACCTCCAACACTGTGCAAGCAGTAAGGCGTGCCTCATGCACATAAGGCATCACAAGAAAAACCTGCACTGCTACTGGTGGGATTCATAGACACCATTACAAGTAAGCCGACAAATGCAAATAGTGTCTGTGTGTATTTATATGTATATTTGGATGCTTCAATGATAAGCTGCCATGTGGTTTCTACTGACACGTACTCTATTTATTCAATTGAACAAAAGTTGACTAATTTTGCTGTAAGTTATTTCTATCCCACTTCTCTGTTTCTGTTTTGCACATCTCTCAGCTGTTGGTCACTTGACAACAGGATAGATCTTTTTGTCATCAAAGGACTCAGCTTTTTTTTCGCAAAGATTTTCTCCCCGGTATTATTATGTATGGAACAATTTTCTCTTTTCATTTACATCTCCCAACTTGTCACATGAAAGGATGGTATCTCTTCCTCTTCTAAAGTTTCTATCGTCTCATGTCTGAATGATCCACTGGTCTAATCCACAGGGTTACAGTATGACTTTGACATCCTTTGTACAATCAGATATTTGCTCTTTATAGTGAGGTTTCTCTCAATATACTGCATCTTACAGTCAACTTCTCTTTCCTCCTTCCTTTTCTTTTCTTGTCTGCCCTCTGTTCTCCCTCATCTCTCTTGTGTGCAAGAAGAAGAAGACATACTGTACTTTGTCACTGGGTGCGCTTATGCTTCAAGACACACAATCCTGTTAGGAGTTGGCACAGCTATGTCCATTTGATGCCAATCAAAATATTACAGTCTGTTCACCGATATAATGAGCTATGGACATGCAACCCACAATGAGGCTTGTTTATATGTCTACTTGGTGCAGCCTGCATTGGAACAATGCCATATTGGTTAAACACCCAAATCTGTTTACCTTGTTTAACACTTTTGCGTGTGTACGAGCATGTGTGTATGTGCATGGCTGTTTCAACCTCAGCAGCAAGACGCGGATGCTATCGTGTCAAAGTGATGAGCTTTACTAATATGAGCCAACAGTCTGATCAGGATTCAGCAGGTGTTCTGCGTAGAGGAGACTGACGTCTGTTTGGGACCATCTATCAGAGCTAAATGGCAGATGGTCCTCTCTGCGGCCAGGCAGGAAGTGCACTAACACAATCGCTGCAGAAACACAGGGAGCACTCTACCTGCTGATAATCCACTTACGCACAGACAAAGCTGCTTTAATCTGCCCGCTCCTTTCCTGCATACCCCCTCGCCACACGACAAGGCCAGGCTCCACGCTGGAGAATCACCAATGATCCACTGCACACATGTACAGTCTGAGCTCTGACAGGCCGTGTTATAATAGATCACTAATCACACTCATATGTGATGGGAGGATCATAGACCATGAAAAGAAATAATCAGAAGATTGCAACTTAAGTTTTTCTTGCTGCTTAATTAATTCATTTTCTGCTAATTCTATATTTGCACCTGTTCAAGTAATAGAACTGACAGTGCTGACACATCTAATCAGTTTTTACCTATAAGAAATTGGAAAAAGAAGAAATTGGGTAAAGCATATTATGAATTAAACCGTGAGTCAGCTGCCCTTCTGCTGTTTGCAAGCAGTAGACCCACATATAAAAGATCAACGGAAATTTACATTTATTAGTTGGCTGATGCATACTGTGCTAGGAAGCTGAAGTTGTCCAAGAGCTGTTGTCCACAGCTACAATACCTGTGCTTATGCAGTGCTTGTTGTTTGTGCTTGATAATGAATAACTGAATATATAATTCTAAAATATTAATACTCAATATCTATATACAACAGTGCACATAGTACTTAAATGTACTCCCATTAAAAGAACAGCCCACCGCTCTAAGGTCAAAGTGGTAATAGCAGTATGATGTGTGCCTTTTGATCAGAAACTGAAAAAAAATCAAGGTCCTCAGCTCAACAGACAACTTTTATATAGAAGCATGAAGCATACAACCAAAATAAACAGACTGTGTGGACTTTTATATGCCTGTGTTCTTTTCTTTCTGATTTAGGCCCTGTCCACACGTAAACGCAAACAGCCGAAGTGGATGCTCTTCTATCATCCACACCTAAACGCCGTTTTTGATCAGATATTTCGGATATTTCGAAAACCGCCTCCTGTGCAGTTGACTGTTTTTGCATTTATGTGTGGAGAAGGAAAAGAGTTTTTGGTTGCACAGGGGGGCAGGACCGGGGGAGTGACCTGCTGCCTGCTGGGTGCTCTGGGCGCCAGGTAGCATGTTGCCACTGAAGAAGCAAGTCGGCAGAGCTGGTTATTATTAATTATTTATTATTATCACATGACATGCAGTGCGCTTGCTGCATGTGGGTCACACCTACAGTGTTACTTTGCGTGCCTGACGTGCGTCCCGTGATGGGAATAACAGCGTTGTAAAATAACGGCATTACTAATGGCGCTATACTTTTTTCATTAACAAGTAATCAAAAAAGTTACTGTTTCTTCCGTTATAACGCTGTTACCGTTACTGACTATAAAATGCGCTGTTACTCACCGTTACTTCACTCAAGAACTCAATATGCTTTGGTACTTCTTCGGTATGCTATGATTGACCAGTGCAAGTTAAAATTATATCGCCGCCACATGCTGGCATGGATCTTTTTGGAAACAAGAGGGAAAAGTTTGCAGAATATCTGGATACGTGTGGAGTAGGCCTTAGCGTCTTTTAATTAGTACAGATTGCTACTTCAAATTTGGGGCCAGGATGACTATTAGAAAAGCCAGTCTTGCAGTTTGATTCAGAGGTGCATCAGGCCAGGACCTGGGAGTCCCACAGGGAGTCATTAGACAGGAAGATTTGAAGTTGATTGAAATCCTTTGCCAGGTTGTTCCTGCTGATTGGGCTTCATTAAACAACACAGGCTTATTGAAGGCTGAGCAGGGTGCTACGTTTAGCATTCTAGCATCAGAAAGGTCTGCAGCACTGAAGGTCTGTCCAAATCCAGGATTTATAGTGGATGTCAGTGTTTCTGTATCCCAGGGTGCATGGCTGTTCTTGCTTATGAACTCATCTGTTTAACAGTGTGAATAACGAGTTGTCCTCTTTTCTCATGGCATGAGCACGGGAGCTCTGCAGGGAGGAGGTGTCAGAGTGGAATAAGAGGGAGAGAAGGAATGAACAATTATTGTGGAGCAGTGGAACAGTTCCACGAGGAGGCAGAGGCGAAGGGGGGAGGGAGCCCTGAAAGAGGCCAGGTGCAATATCACATCCTTCCTGTCAGAGGGCTTAAAAGGAGAGCAGAGGAAGAGCATTTAGCTCCAAGGGACGCATGTAGAATGCTGACCACAGGTTGGGAGAATCGACTATTCAGAGAGCGTCTCTTCCATGTGCCCTATCGAGTCGGGGAGGTATCTGCCAAGTAAAAACTGTTGCCAGCGTCTTCTGAGGTGCTTGGAATACTGACAAGGAAAATCAGGTCTGGAGGATGAGAGCTGACCTTGATCACAGCAACTGTGATACTCTGCTGGGACTGCATGCTAGTCAAAAGAAGCACAAGCCTATGAATTTGCCCGTTTCCTTTTAGTTCCCTTTATACCATGAGAATGTCTAAGGAGGTTTTTTCTTTGCTCTAAACTAATCTCTCCCCCATGGCTGTTTCTCTGTGTGACCACTACTGCTTTATTTGCACTGTGTTTCATAAAAATCAATACAAATTATATTTCTAGTATGTCAGCAGATATGCTATAAATGTTCTTTTCATGGAACTCACCTAATAGAAACAAGGAAGTGCTGCTACACCTGCTATCATCTGGCCTCTGTCAACAGTATGAAAATTTACACTTGGCATTCAGACACAAGTCAAATGATCAGCAGGTATTGACGGCCCAAGCTCTGTTCAACAGTGATGTAACCATGACACCAGTGCGAATACTTTTTGAGTGTTTGAGTGGTTTATGTATACATCGTAAGACCACAACCCCTGAGGCACATAGACCTCCACTGTAAAAGTGATGCCTGTAAAACTGGCACAAATAACAGGACACCTAGATTTTAAAGCTTTTCATGTTTGAGAACTTTTACAAAAACCAAGAAAAGTAATTGTTTTTCTGAGTGGCATTGTTGCTGTGTATGAGCTCCTGTCACGCAGTAATTGACTATGTTTATAGCTGTCAATAGTTTTACAGATGTGTCTATTGCAAATGTGATCTATGTGATAAATGCTTCATTGGCTACAGGGGATTTTTCGCTGCCACTGGGAAACCCTGGCTGCAAGGCTGAGCTGCAGCACTGTATCCAGGTCTTTTAATACATCCGTAAAGCAGAACTGTCATCTGCTCAGCATGATACTTTCAAAGCAGAAACACCGTGGCTACACCTTCCACTGGAGGGCTGCGTTCAATAACTTGTAAAAAAAAAAAAACATACAGTCATCGACCGAAGTGTCTAACACTGTGGCTCAGAGTCTTACAGGAGCACCAACCTGGGGATGAGACACAACAGATCCACTTTAGCAGTCCTTGTGCGTGTGCTGTTATGACATTGCCCCCTTGAGTTTGTGTCCTCTAAGTCCAAATAAACATTCTTATAAGTGGTAATATTGATGTAAAAAGGGTGTAAGTCTCTGCTTCTGTTTCCTGATAGACCTGATAGACCCAACATTTTTACCCACGAAATGTTATTGTGTTATTTTATACATTATATAATATGAATGGATGTTAGTGCTACATATGCAAGAATAAACCGTTCACATAGTCCCTGAATATCTATTTGGAAAGTGGCAACACAGGCAGCTCAGAGGGGAGGGCATGGGGTGACCAAACACAATATACATAGATTGTAGCTTTTTACATCATCTGACAAATCAGAGCAGTAATCTTTGATTAGATATTACTTCCAAATGCCCCAATTATTGGATAGTTGTTGCCTGATTATCTATTATCTACATCTCCTTCAGTTAGAGCTTTCCTATTGGGTTTTTATTTTAGGATTTGAAAAAAATTGACATATCCTCATTCATTTGTATCTTGTTCTTTGGTATTGGAGTGTCTTTATGTACACGGTTGCCTGCGTCAACAGTTTAGTGTGGTACATAAATTTCAAATCAACGATTATTCTTTGACATGTCACATAGATCAAAAGGCAGTTTGAAAACCTGACTCAAACATTTTTTATAACATTTCCCATAAAACCGTACTTCACTGGCCGATAATGAATCCCTCTCCTATCCACTGTGCCATGGCCATGAGTCCAAGTAAAGGCTAAAACTTAATGGCTTTTTAATTTCTGATTGCCTGTCTCTTCGATTGGCCTGAAGTGCTACCCAATCTACTTTCAGCGGTGATTACTGCAGGAACTTGTCACTGGTTAATTGGTTCTATTAGGAGACTTTTTCTGGAGAGGGCTTCCCATTCCTCCCAAGGGCAGCAGGTGTTCAAAGAACAACACTTTAGCCCTTGATGCTGGGAGGACTGCTCCAAATTATGCTCAATACTCAATTGTACAATTACAGCAATTCAAATATAAGGACACTTACATAATTATGAGCGACGAAAGAACTCAAGCTAATTTTAGATTAGCCAAACTCACCACCACTATAGAGTTTTAATTGTGCTCTCAAGTGGGAGAAAATTTTAAAAGATTTAGAAGACTTGTCCCTTGAATGACAGAGCAGCAGTTCTGCTCTTTAATCATCAATCTGCCCCAAATTGTGAGTGATGTCTTTTGTTTCCGATCACAGAGACCACAGGATGTCCTTGCTCTGAACAAGAGAAAAGTCCCTGCAGAGAATTGGTGATGTTTGTCCATCATTGATTGGGAGGTCTGTTAACAGCGGGCACTAACATCTCAATTCCCTGGTGATATGAGTGCCAGGTTCAATAACCACCCTCATGCCCTCATAGTGACTTTTTGGTCTTCACCAGTATACTGAGCATTGTCTTTCAGTCTTCATTGACATTTTTATTCCAAAGTCAATATCAGCCACTTACTCACTCAGTTACAAGTACAGCACACATCTTGTGGGTAAAAAAAAAATAGCAAGGACACAATGTTCTTTAAAAGTTTTGCCTTTCGAGGCAAGCTGAACAGTTCTTCTCATTTCTAAAAAAGCTTTTCTCCTTCCTAACAATCTTGGGTGAAAAATAGAAAACACTGGTACTTTCTACAAAAGAAATGTCAGTTTCATGGCACCCGACAACTGCATAAATAACAACAAGAGAGTGACAGCTTAGGCTTGCCAAGTGAGAAAGTATACCGACTTACACAGCTACTAATCCAGACAGACCCTTTATTCTATTGATCAGTATGGAGAGCTCAGCCAATTCACCAATGGGGACTCACACGGCAGAGGACGTGTTCCTGGATCAGACGCTGAAGGACACATACATCTAGCCTTAATACATCTCATTAGGCCACTATTTTGGACAACAAATGTCCTGTCTGGGATGCCTCTGGGTGGCCTTGTTTGTCCTTGGAGGGCTTTCTCTTCACATTGTTTTTAAACACACTGAAAGCTCTTTAGTTAGGAGGGATGAACTGTGGCCCAATAAGAAACTGAGCATGTCACACAGACTAGTAATGGCCACACTGACCACACAGGCGGGATGAAATCAAAGCCTGGGTTTTTTGACAGATGGCTTCTGTTTTTGAAGAAAGCCTCATGGCAGGGCATTCTTTTAAGAAAGCGGGACAAAGCCTGAATGTAATGGGTAAAAACACAGATATGTAAAGCCCAGTTATGTAGTTGTAATGACTGACAGGAAAGAGAGAGAGCACTTCATATCCTCTGCGGGTAGGCTGGTAAATGCCTTTAAGGCAAACTCAAGCGAATACCCTGTTGCTGTAGAGGGTAGAGACAGTCTTACAGAGATATACGGTCCACCACTGCAAAGACACTCAAACTGCATTGTCTGTCAAAACATCTTGTTTTTGTCTATGCAGTGATTTCCACTGTGAAAGCTGAATATGTGGTACAGCTCAAGTGCAATTTGGTGCCGGATTTAATGAGTAGCAAAACATAAGAGACTTTTTTCCAGCAGCGATTGAGGTGTCCATGGATGTTCTTTGGGGCTCTCTAATGAATTAATGGCCAGGCAAATGCAGCTTGACTTAGGAACATGCTGCTACCCAGCTCCACAGTTAAAAGCCCAAAGTGAGATTAATCACTGCTGCTGAGGGGGATGGTGTTCTTTGTTTCTGTTAATTTATGGTCTCTTTACAACTGAGATCCTGAACTAACATCATGTCTCTCACATACTGCATGTACTCTGCCACTAATCATCAACAGCTCCTGAGGCGCCTCTTTAGCAAATTTACACAGGAACAACAAGATGAGTTGTACATAAACAAGATATCAGGACTAATACACAGTTGCCTCCATGACAATAAAGGTGCTTGGAGCCGATACTCAAACATCCTGCTCTCTCTATATCTATCTGTCATTACTATCCTTTCCCTCGCCCATTTGAGACTTACAGTGCTGTGAAAAAGTATTGGCCCCCTTCCTGATTTTGTACTTTTTTGCATATTTGTCACACTTAAAAGTTTAAAATCATCAAACACATTTCAATATTAGACAAAAACGACCCAAGTAAATATAAAATGCAGTTTTTAAATGGTGATTTCATTTATTAAGGGAAAAAAGCTGAGTCTGGCAGTGATCAGGCCTGGGTGTGGATGGTGAAACTGAAGTAAGGAATCAGGAAGGGGGCAAATACTTTTTCACAACACTGTATCTAACACAAGATAAGAACTAGTCGTTGACGTACGATGGAAAGACCAAAGGCTGGCATGGTATGACAGTAGTGTATATGGGAGCCTGCTTGGCATCAGGAGAGACAGCTTTTAGTCAGGAGGCCCAGCAGAGGATCAAAGTGAACAGCAGCTCCTCTTAGCCAGGTCTGATCTGAGAACAGGTTAGTCAAGCACAGCTCTCCTTGCAGTCTGAACATTACTCATGGTATGGTGAATATTTCATGGCAGGCGTCACAGAGCTGACAGTGGTGCTGGCCACAGGGCAGCTCTGATAGACAGAAGAAAGTGTGTACAGTGGGGTTTCAGGAAGGGGGGTTAGTATTCAGAGGGATAAATCTGGGATAAATGTGCTTTCACCATTGGAAGTGTGGATAGACACATCCAACTATCTACCATGGAGTAGTACATACAATCTCAGACAACTTAGTTACTTTCCTGTCTTCACAAGGCAGCTGGGACGTAGAGTAGTGACTTACTGATACACAGAAATGCTCCCTAAGCTCTATTAAAGAGGTGCCCTTGACAACATTCATCCTCTTGATGCAACAGCCTACACTTAAAACATTGTATAACAAAAATATATGCTATTTCTCTTTGGTTAATGACATGCCCTGTTATGTCCTATTAAATTGTCACCCACACATTTTCATTTTTTTTAACACAGAGCTTACATAACTGCACAGCATTAAGCAAATCCATTTAATGCATTGTTGGTCTTGCAGTAGTTTTAGAGGGCAGCGTTCAGCATTGACTGCACTGTGACAGTCTCTCTGGAGAGGTGAAATCATGTAGTCTTATTATAGAGGAGACAAATCAAGTATACCAAAACCCTCCCCTCCAGCCCTACTTTCTCAAGGTTATTTTCAAAGATAGCTCATGTCTTGGTACAGTATGTGGGTTGGGCTTTAAGTAAGCCCTGCCACTGGAGACATGGAGTAACCCTATGCAGTAGAAGTGAGGGGGCTTCAGAGGCCACAGGGAGACAGGGGTGTGACTAATTTAAACCCCTGGGAGGCCTGGATGGGCACTGGCTTTTGTCCCCACAGAATAAAGTAGGGCCACTTTAGATCTGGGCGTGTTGCGCTTCACACGCAGCACAAGCACTGTCTACTTGCATGTCAGCATTATAGCACTTAAAGGTAATGAGATTTAGGCTTTCTGCTCCATAAAGTATGACCGCCTTGAGAAACCCTTGAGACAATGGTGCCTATGTTCTGCCCAGGAGCACAAAACAGACTTACATCATATCAGAATCACCACATTCCACAGTGAAATATGATTATGGACTCCAGAGAGGCATGTTCCTTCTGTCAGTAATACTGTAGCCGTCCCAAAGTATATCTCTCAACAGCATGCTGACTACTCCACTCTGCTCCACTTCCGCTTGCGGGAAGGAATACCACTTTTACAGCTCACTGAATTCAAGGAGATGAATCTCTGCAAACACCCTGCCCACTCTGATAAGGATGTGCTTATTTACTCAATTCAGGAGCATACATCAGTAATATCTCTTAATACAAACAGTCATATTCTCTATTTTTAAATATATTGTACTGTGGACATGAAAGTGAGCAGACTGCTGCAGTGCTGCATCCCACTTGGTGGGAAGCCAGGCATCACTAACACTGATTTCTTTTATTTTGTAGCGCAGTATAATGAGCTACTTTCAGTTAAGACCTGTCATCATGCATTACCGTCTGACCACACCAAATGAAAGCTAGAAACCTGGATGACTACATGCTGGAAAGCAGGCACGGCCTTCATGCCGCTTGCATTCATTCATCTCTGATTCTTCATCTCATGTGATCAAGGTATAATGTTTGCTCTGTTTTATTCATTCCATATAACATGCATGAGGAGCTATTTTGAGCAGGAAACACAGATAAGGAGTAGAACCTGAGGGGAAGATGTACATGAATGTCCTGTTTCCAACACTGAATCACAACATTCACTGTGGGGCTGAGCCTGACATCAGTTTTTCAACAGCTCCTCTCTCTCTGGTCCTGCAACAGCATCTAAATGTTAGACCTGAATTTATTAACTCTTTATCAACAACAAACAAATTCTCGTGGCCTAGAGAAAAGCGGATGCATTAGCATGTCATCGAAGCAGGCAATGCCAGCCAACTGAACATGACTTTGTGCACATATTCACACATGGTTCATGAGTTAACAGAGAGATGAAAAATTGCCATTTAGATTGTGATAAAGGAGGGTGATACTGAAGGCAAACAAGAGAAAGAGAAGGTAGCAGGTTTGTCTGAATCAACAGTTAGGTACATTCTCAGAGGGCTACAGTGCACAGGAGAGTTTGATGATGGCATATAACCTGGAGTGACAAGACCAAGTCTTGTGGATGACCAGAAAAGCCTTTGCATGTAGAAGAATTAAACATCCACAATGAGAACATTGTAATAATATGCAATATGTAAGAATAATGTTCTCCCAAATAACTCTATACAGGCTTCATCACCATAATCTCAGATTCACCATGAGATGCAAATGCCTGGTAAACTCACACACAGAAAGACAAGGCTGCATTTCACAGAAAGAAACTAGTAGAGTGGAACTAAGTTCTATAAAGAAACAAAAATCCACCTCTGTCAAAGTGGGAAGCATGGGGGGAAAAAAAGAAAGAGCTCATGACCTAAAGCCACCACCTAATCTGTCAAACGTGGTGCAGGGTCTGTTAAAGCTTTGCCATGTACAGCTGACAGTGGAACTGGCAAACTGGCATTTATTGATGATTTCACTGCTGTCAGAGGCAACAGGCTGAACGCAGAGGTATACAGGAGCAGGAGCAGAATACTTCAGACCCTATCTGACAACATTTCATCATTCACCAATATAACAATCTTAAATATACAGCTATAGCACAAAGAGCTTTTCTAAGTGAAGAGGTGGAATATCCTCAACAAGCTGAGTCAGTCACCTGATCTCAGTCCAACTGAGCAGCACTCCATTTGTGGAGACTAGACAAAAGGCAGCGAAACCTCACAACACGCACGAGGTGAAGGAGGTTGCAGTGAAGGCCAGCAAGAGAATCACCACGAAAGATGAGGTCTATGGGTGAAAAAGTTAAGGCAGTTGTTGACTGCAAAGGATTTTCTATAATACATTAAATATGATGATTTTGGTTGAGTTGTGATTCTGAACTCTTCGGATAGTGAAAAACTCTTTTGATTTAGAGTCAACCTACTCAAGTTGAGACTTGACAGTTTAGCGCAGTGGGTGTTTTTTAAGAGAAGGAACTTCTAGTACAATGGTGCATTAAAACAGAATGTTCCAAAATGGGGCAATAAGGATCATGAGTGCATCTGTTCTCTAACTCTTACATAAAGAAGAAAACCAAACAATAAATCATCTAAATTACAGCAGGGCAGCGCTTCACATCAGCCAAACCTGCCTGAGGCTGAGATAAAGAAACATCCAGATGGCCAGTCTTTCTCTCTCTCTACTTCTGCCTGTTTGACTTCAGACTGCTGTTCAAATCCAGCTGTAACTGTCTTCATAAACAATGATAGGTCACATGGACGAACGGCATCAGTTAGAAGTGCCTACTAAGCTTCTCAGATCACTATCACACTTATGGAGTGTGCTGTTCTCAATGTCCCACATTACTTATAGGATCATACATGTACCATTATTATTATTTTTTTTAATAAATCTGTGAAATGTGACACATGTGGATGATGTTTACATTTGAACTTGCTGAATTACACAGACTGGAAAAAGAGACAGTGGAAGAGTACATGCTTGGGATACAGCTTGTCTGATGGCAGTTCAGTGGTTGGCACTGGTATATGTAGTGAACTGAGGACTCGCAGCAGATGCACCGGCCTCTTCACGTGTATGCACAAGCAGGGGTAAAGAATCTTCATCCAGGCAGGTAATTGGCTGCTGTTTACATTGCTGTTGGCATACCCCTCCTCCCCTGCTTGACACATCTGTAGTGTTCATTAGAACCAAGGAGCTCTGTGCTGCACTGTGTTGTTAAATCTGGCCTCTCAGGCTGTTCACTTTGCAAGTGTCATCAGAGCAGTGCTCAGTGCTCACATTCATGTTGGTAAAATCAAACATTTAAGCTAAATAGACCTTAAGTGTAGTTTTACAAAAGCAATGTAAATGGATAAAGATACAAGACATAGTGCTATTCACACTCCCGTTTGGGATATTTCTGTTGTACCAGTTCAGATTTCTGATGTTCGCCAGAAACCTCATGTGTTTATTAGGTTTGTTTGGTTGTAATCAATGCATGAGAGTTGGAAAGTAGACGATAGTGGAGATGCAGAAGAAGAAGGGAAGAAAAAGTGTACAAAAATGGAAAATCGGTTTGCACAGAGAGACAGAAAGGCGAGGGAAAGCAGTTTATAGGGGAAGACTTACCCCAGGTGCTACAATGCCAGATGGAGAAACAGCTGAATCAAATCCAGGGAAATAGACTCGTCATCAGTTCCAGCTTCGAAATCTTCATTAAGACCTGAACAAAAGTGAGACAGAGACAAAATAAGGGAGAGGGAGATATAAATGCTAACAACAGTTCTTGAAACAACAGATTAAAATTCTAAGTGGTTTCATGACAG
Source organism: Selene dorsalis (assembly GCA_900303245.1). Classification (NCBI taxonomy): domain Eukaryota; kingdom Metazoa; phylum Chordata; class Actinopteri; order Carangiformes; family Carangidae; genus Selene; species Selene dorsalis. Next base: position 64,087 of record OMNW01000702.1, on the reverse strand, counting down.
AATGATTTGACTCTGAAATGCAAGGTTTAATAAATTAAATCACAGAACTGCGTGCTTACGAGCCTTTCTATTAATTACCAATTTCAGAACCTATTATTTGCACAACCACAGTTGGTGTTTATAATAATTCAATGAGAAAAGGATGAGGGCTCTTTATTATCTTGGTTATGGAAGTTAGAATATTTTTCAGCAAATGCTCCTTTTAGCGGATTACCATATGTGTGTATCTTATCATAATGTGAAAATATCACACCACATTCAAAGTTTTTACATGAGCCAACTTCAGTGTTTGTAGCCACATACATATATACACTCTCAGTCAACATTACATGGCTGTTTACCTCCATTTGTCATAAGAGATCAAAGGATTCCATTGGTTCTGTACCCCTGTCCGCAGGCATCTCACCATGTTTATTATTGCCACAAAGGTGATGCAAAAGGTATGTAAACGCATTATAAACAGATTATACTAAAAATATAGCACAGTACAGAGCACAGGTATGTCCTGTAACTATTATTACATGTCACATAGCAACTAATAAAGCATGGACTCTGAATGATTGAAACTGAAATTCTACCTACTTTTTATTTTACTAAATGATGCATATATACTACTCATAAAAAGTTAGGGATATTCAACTTTTGGATGAAATTTCAGAATGCACCTAACCTTAACAGATGAACTTGATTTGACCTTCTCTATACTTTTGAATGCACATGTCCAAAAGTTCAGTGTTTCAGTACTTATAACACAACACGTTGTTCTCTAACAAGGTGATTAACCACAAAAATCACAACAAGTGTCTGATCCATGAGTCCACCTCTTCATCATGCTGTTCACATTGTGACATCACGAGACCATGACAACACCTAACAATCCATCAACAGTACCTGGCCACGTTGAGGCTTTAGAAAGGATGTTGTCAGAGGGAAGTGTCCACTGAGTTTAGAGTGTCACAGCGTGTCATCAGCAGGTTGAGAGACACAGAGAGACAGGAAGAGTTACAGAAAGACAGAGAAGTGGACATCCTGTGGCCACATGACAAGTTATTGACACTTTTTTGTTGTGGTACACCCACCACCGTTGTTAGCTTTTGTTTAATACTGATTACCTTTCATGATATAACTGCAGCATAAACTTTTTACTCTTTTCATAAATTTCACCCAAATGTTGAATATCCCTAACTTTTCATGAGTAGTGTATTTAACTCAGCAATTAACATTAACATTAACATTACATTCTGCCACCTGGTCATACTTACAACCAACAACAGTATATCTATTCGCAGTTGGAAAATTATCCCATGTAACACATTTACCGCTGCATTCCTTCTCCAATATAAAATCCTTCACCACTAACAGTGGCTACTCTGTCTCATTTGCTTCCACTCTATACATATATATGGTTTATCATTAGTATCTCTGCTACCTGGTGGCATCCCTTAGCATTTTGAACGTGTAATCTTATATCATTAATGTATCTCCAGTGCAGATACAATTGTATCTTGTGTTTTTTTCTCTATAATTTACAATCTTACCACTGAGTAATATCACAGTATAGTTTTAATCAGAGACAGAAATCCATACAGTTTCACTGTGCATAAAAATGATTGATGACAAGTACTTGCACAGAAATCATATTAAATCAGAGGCCTTCCCAGCACAGGCAACACCGGCTTGGACCTGCTCAATTATGTACTGTAATAGTTATGTGGTGCACAACACTTCACCATATCTTTCCTGTCTCTTTCACTCTCTCTCCAATTTATGCAAAATTATATCCAACAGGCTAGTGGGAAATCATTTCACTTGTGGCTCTGGGAACTCAACAATGGACTGTAATAATACATGACCACAAGGTGTGAGGTGAGAGCGCATACCCCCTCCAAGGATGGCCAGCCACAGCCAAATCAGCAGGTGTTTGGGTGTGTAAATGTGTGTGGGAAAGAGGGGGAGAAAATAGAATTACTGCCTCATGGTTGCCTGCCTCTGCTACTATTAGTTTGAGGTTAGATCCTATGAGACGTCATGTAAAATACTATTCATTTGTGTCAAATTTTGTCATAATTGCTGTCTTGAATTATGGCTGAAAAGTATTTTGTGAGGTCACACTGACATTAACGTTGACAACCAGTTGAATCTTGATGACAGAATTTCCTCCCTCATTCAGCAAAGCTTGTGCTTTTGAATGCTGTAAACTCTGCCCAGTTCACACTGACTCGCCATCTTCTTTTCTTCTTGTTCTCGACTTTTCGCACAAATTACTGCCACCAACTCTTAACACACTTTGCAGCTGGCAGAAAAGTGCAACATATCGTGCTACTATGATCATTGTTTGTACATGCATTACTGTAAACACACCGACAGGACTTGATACAAATTGGATTAATCGTTATAATAAACTGCCCTCAGTGGATGCAGATCCCTCCATATGGGGCTCTAGTAGTTAATGAATGGCTTGATGAGAATGAAAATGATGTGAATTGTGTGCTATGACTACCAAATTGCAACCTAATTAAATGTGTTGGACAGTCCACTGCTCCTCCTTCTGGTGGCCTAAAATCTTATAATGGAATTCTATGTTTTCTACATACCTATATTTGTTTTATCCAACCGTATCCAACCACCCAACCAAACATGTTGCTCATTAATACTACCTGGAGACACATTTGACACAATCCTGTAGACACAACAACTTATCAAATGTGTAAGGGAGGTCAAATCAAATCCCGTCCCTGAGAGTTGGTTAGCCATGTCATGGCCTGCACAGCCTCTTTCAGGGACCTTGTGCTCATTCTATTGCCTTCCTGATTGCCATGAGAGATTAGCTGACCTCAGGACCTGAGAGGAGCTAGCATTACTCACCTTGGCCATGCCCCCTCTGCTCTACAGTTTCCAATCAGATGTGGTGCCAGGCTCCTATTCCCCTGCAACCTCTCCTGGAGGTCACGGTTCTGTGAAACATCTGCTGTGACAAATAGTCGCTGGATGGTTGGCCCATGGAGACACAAGGAGAGACACTGTGAAATGGAGACAGGGAGAAATGGTACAGTATATGAAGAGGAAAGGCCTACATGCAGGGAAACATTCCTCCAGGCACTGCTTTTGCAAAAGGACTAAAAAAAGAAAAAGCGGGAAACAATGTTATAATTGTATAATAAACTTCAGGCTGCTAATTAAGTTTTGTTTTTTGTTCAGTTGCTGTCTCCATCAAATGAACGATTTCACACCAAGCAAACAGGAATATCATTTTGATGATATCAACAAGCACTGACTACCTCTTCGATAGTCTACCCTCCTCACTGTTTGCTCATACGTGCTTTGCATACTCGCTCTTGAGAATTTCTGTATAGGCCTCTTTGATGATCTCTTACCTTCAGTTCACCTCAAAACTCAGAAAACACACTTGTGGAAAGATTCAAAGAGAGAAAGACAAAGAGGGAGGAGAGAGAGTGATGGCAAGTCCAAAGATGTTTTAAACATGAGCCAGTTTAGTTGCCTGTGTTTTGCTCTCAGCCATAATTAAATTCTTAATTAGTGAGCCCTCTGGAAGAACCACATGAAGATGGAATTCAATTTAGAGCCCTAACTCATTTGGCCAACAGTAAAGGAAAAAAGAGAGGGGAAGTGGTGCTGTAGAGGTAAGGAGGCAAACCCAGAAGCAACAAATGCGAGAACCGTTTTAACTTTAACTTTCTGTGCTCATGCTCCTTGCAAATAAAGTTGTACTACCACTATAAGAGCTCAGTGAACCTCTGTTGCTGATATAGCCTTCATTGACACCAGCCTAAAGGCGGAAGAAAGACATGATTAATTTCTTCGTCTTGGACTTATCTGTCATTACAGTGCTGCATGGATGGAATACTTGTCGTGCACAAAGTCTGCCTTCAGAGACGTAGAACATGGTCGAGCTGGTTTTATTCAGAAAGCAAACTTTAGGGGGGAAAAAGTAAGATTCTGAAGAATGTCTGAAGACTGTCATGCACATCTTATGATCCAGATCAACTCTCCTCATAACCTCCAAGTTACTGCGCCATGCTGGACCAGGAAACCAAGCTCTACCCACAGGCTGGCCTGACAACTCCAGCTCATCGAAGTGGGAAATATAGAATCCATTTTTTAATATGTCTGCTAAGGTCTTTAGTCATGCCTGGCCTCTCCCTGTGCCTGTCTGGCCTATCCCTGGAACGGCTGTGACATAGCTCCGAGGCGCCGAGGAGGAGTGTGGATTTGCCGCAGCCCTTTGATGTGTCAGCAGTGCGTTGGCGGCACACCTCTGTGCAATATTGAAACGTGATGCAATGACGATAGGTGAGGGTGAAGAACTGCCAGCGGCTAATTGAATATGCTCTGCCCTGCACGATATTCCTTGGCTCTAGGTCCGCAATTCAGCCCTTGAAATTGCAGATGCGTTGTGTGCGTGTGTGTGTGTGTGTGTGTGTGTGTGTTTGCACATGTGCCAATCCAAGTATGTGGGAATTCAAGTGCAATGAGCAAAACACTAACTCCAACTGTCCTTCTGACCTGTTTACCATCCTAAAATAAACTGATATGTAAAAATGGATAGAATCATGTGGAAAAATCCTCGCTCCAGACAGAAGCTGTGCCTGACTCCATGAACTGATGGTGAGCTAGAGGGTCAACTCCCAGGTGACGGTGTGTACTGGGAGGCAAGCTGACAAATTTGCTCATGGTACGACCTTCGCAGGCACTGCGGAGCTCTGCTGATCTGGAAGTAAGCAGCCAGCTTCCTGGGAGAACGGAGGCCTTGCTGCCGGTGGAGTGGAGCTGCGAATAACGGGGATGATTGTGCAGTCAGATCAGCTCTGCAGAGGCGAGGGTTTAGAGGCTTTAACGTGTACGCAGCACATGTAATCCCCGAGCCCCAGGGTAGAAATGTGTGCCAGTAGGATTCTAAGCAGCGATGCCATTCTGACGAGAACCGAGCAAAGATATTTTATGATAAATATATTCATGTACTTAATGATTGTAGGATACACAAGTTTTCTTCTTCTTACTTCTCACAAAGTCCAACAGATCTTTCAGCTATCTTCTTCAAATGCAACTGGGCCAGGAAGTACAGTTTGTCTATTTGGATCTCTCCAACAAACAGCTTTGCCTTGATTCATCAAACAAAATCAGCAGGATTAATGAGTGTGTGTGGAGGTCCTGCTACAACCACAGTGTGCAGCTCTGCGTGATAACCACATCCTCTAATCACCCTATTAGAAACACTATTCAGAAAATCATGAGTGTTGGATGATTAATGCTTCTTTTCTTTTATCAAAACTGGAAATCCTGAACAACATCAGGGCACTATGCTTATTGAAGTTCTGGTTTCTCCACCTCCTCTGTCTCCTGTCTCAACCCTTCCCTTAGTTCACACCTCCCATAGGGAGCGTGAGAAAACCACGCATCAGTATTGCCATTGTGTAGCATTGCATTGTGCAGAAAAAAAAGAAAAAAAGAGGCTCTCGCAAAACAGTGCTGTCTTGTAAGACATAAGCATGGACAGAGTTAGTCATTATTGTCTGCAGAATCTGTGACAACAGAATAACCACTGTTGTAGAGAGGCTGCAGTTAGAGCAGGGCATACACATATCACAAATGCTGAGTTAAAAGCAATGCAATTTAAGTGACCTTATGTACATGGAAATCAAAATTTTTTAACTCACTTTAAATTAAATATGTTTTTTGTGAAAGTCTCTGCCATTTTCCATCCTTCACCTGATATAACATTATTCTCAAAATCTCGACAATCAGCCCCCTGGCCACATTCACTTTTTTTTTGTTGTTGTGTGAAACTATGTGAGAATTAAAAATGTCTAATTGCACGAGAGTGCTGATTGAAACGCTGTGAATTTTACCCTCTTAAGAGTGATTAATCATTGTGAGGAGTTGATAATTTCCTTTTCAGAGCAGCATTACTTTTCTGCCTCTAATCATATAAATCATAATTTCTTGTCCTTGAATAAATTTTTCAGTTTTCTGACAAAGCATCCGCTTCATTATATGTTGTGATCATGTGAGCAACAGATGAACTCATAATTTATGCAATCAGATACATGCATGAGCTACTCAGAGGATCTTAAGAGGTCGTCAGAGAAAATCAATCACATGAGAATGTGGAAAAAAAAAACATGACTGATCAGATCAGAGAGAATACACATGGGTTAATGTTGGTTTATTATCATGATAAAATCATCTATGAGTCACCCTGCCTTTTTGAAGAAAACGTAGTGAAGACACACTCTATTCCCAATGAATAGTCAAATTAAATCAGATTATTAGATTAAAGGAAAAGTGTAATCAGGATCATATGTGCTGCTGAAAATTCTTAAAAGCAGTGTGTGATGTTGATGCTCATTTAGCTTGAAAGGAAAAGGGAAGCTGTTTAAATGAAAAATTACACCGTATGATGTCTCACAAGAGGCAATTTGAGCAAGAATAAATAAAATGTGAATTTCTCTCAAGCATCTGTGTTATACCACCACAGCAGAAAAAGCCATGGTTCTGGGCATTAACTGTTTTTCTGCTATTCAGTAAGCGACGCTCATTTCAACGAAAGAAGGTCTCATTTTTTAATATTTATGTGTTTTGTGCAAAAAATAACTGTCAACCATGAGACTGCTGTGAGACAAGCCTATTTATTCCATCACCTGTCAACTATTTCTCTGAGCGCTTCCCTTGTGTGCCGCTTGCTTGACATACTGCAGGAAGTCTATGATATCGCTCTGTATTAGGAACCCGAGTTTAACATAGGGCGCAGCTCCGTGCTGACATGCAGAGCAGACTGATGCGCGCTGTGCTACTTTTAAATACAATTTTCTGCTGGTTTGAGGGGGTTAATTATATCTAGGTCAGTGTTTTTTGATGAGATCTAAGGATGTGTACCAGTCAACACAAGCGAAAGAAAAACTGCATATAAGCAACACAAAAAACACAAAAAAGAATTTGCATGTGTGTAGGTAACAGACATCAACACATTTGTGCACAAACACAAATACATGCGCAGTGCATAGTGAATTCACAAATCCTACATTCAGAAGCCTCCAGAGCAACTAAGCCACTGGATGGATGCCTGGAAACTAGGTCATCTAAATCCTTAAATGCAGTCTTTTTTTAAATTCCAAGTAATTCATTTAATCTTCAACATCTTGCATTTGCATTCACATTCGTGTTGGATGCTGGAGAATATGTTGAGCAGTGAAACAAGCAAAGAGTGTCCCAGATTCCAGTCAGAGCAGAACTGGTGGCTGTGCCCCCAACAGCGTCACGCCATGACAGATCCAAAAAACCTGACCAAGCAAAAACCAGATCAAAATATTACCAGTAAAGTGCAGCTCAAGTTCACAATGTACAGTACGTCTAATGGAGAACAAATGGCATCTGTTAAAGTCTACATCATCCTCTGAGTGATGCCAGGCAATCCAAAAATACTTACTATAAAAACAAAGACTAACAGAGCAATCTGAAGTGACACAAGTGTGTGTGTGACCTCTCATGCTGTGACTGTCTAACATCTCCACCTCTCCTTGGTCAGTTAATTAGGTCATTCTCAGTGGGGGTTGTTAATTTGACCCCTGATACTGTCACACTGTGTAAGATTAATACTTGCGATTGTTGGTTCTGCGTTAACCCTTTCTTTCCACATTCATGCAGCATTACATTTTACTGGACTCCTCCTGTTGCTCAAATTCTGAACAATCTGTGTCCATGTATGCACAGTCTGACCTCCGCTGCACTGTCCTCTTCAGATTCGCGTATGGGTCCATCATTGCTCTACAAAAAAATACATAAGCATATTAGGCTTTGTGGGCTGTTGCTGTTGTCTTGCACTGGTGTCATCAAAATAAATCCAAGTACATGAGTAATTTTTAAAGAACGCCTCACCATGTGAGCAATTTTTAGACATTAAAGGATCTGTGAGTCTGTTTGTTGCAAGTCCAAATATAATCTGAAACATTAGGCAATGAGCTAATTAGGAGAGCCCTTTAAGCACAAGCTGTTATGGATATTTTGAGACAATAGACGGATACCCAGCAGCTCCCAATGTTTGGAAAACTTAGAACATTAAAATTTGCCCGGAGCCAACTTGAAGTGCCTTCTCAATATAAAGTACAGGGCGAGTATGCCAGGGAGCACATTTGCAAACTCCCTGAAAGTGCTTAACTGGCATGAACAGCGCACAAGGTTAATTAAAAGTGCAGACAAATCATTTTATCGCCTTTAACCACAGTTTAGTGCAAACAAAACAAACTGTAAGCATGATTCAGCCATTAGATAGGTAAAGCAACACACTCATTCTTCCCACACGGAAACATCTCAGCATTAAACGTCAGAGCGACAGTAGCCATTTCCCAAATAGTGATCACCAACTTCATTAACTGGAACATCATTATGCAGATACTGTTCTGAATCCCTATCTGCAATTTGCAGACGCACCCTTGAGTGTTGCATTATTAGGTTGCAGTTCTGATTTATTCTCACTGATGCTGTAGATCAATCTAAATGATGCCTTTCATTTCATGGGTTGTTTGGAATGATGCATGTTACCGCTCTTTAATTGAGATGTTCAGCCCCTCCCCCGCGTCCCTTCCTGACATTTACCGGGGGATCCGATGAAAAGAAGAATTTGCATATCAAACACTGGTTAAACTATTATCCTGGGAAATGTTTTTTTTCTCCCATTTAGCACAGTTATATTCTCAGTTGTTTGTTTATCTGTTATTTTCCGCATCATGATTATTTCATTATTTTAAAGTGAATATGTCAGGATTGTTTATGGCATAAGGCCGGGTGACATGAAGATCGAGGATGATCTGAGGGTTGCTGTTTTGAAGTTCACTCAATAGTGTTAGTGTGCAACACATGTTAGCATGAGGTCCCTATTTGAGTCCAAAGTCAGAGGTAGAATTTAAAATCTGCATCATAATATCTGAAAGGATAGATTACACACTGAGAGCAAAATGACACAAAAGAGACTGTCGACAAACAAAAAATGGCCGGTGGGCAAATTGGGTGCTTCAGAGCATGATGGTTTGCGCATCAGTCAAATTCGAGCCAAAACAGCTAAAAAGTCAACCTTTTCTCTTACTGTACGAATGCTCCATCACATGTGGCAACCCCCCGCTCCCTTCTCCCATCACTGCCACTAGCCTTCATAAATAATTAAAGATTTAATCTGTGATATTTTCAAAGGTCAGATGCACAACAAAGAGAAAGAAATGCCAGTCCTTCCTCTACAGAAGCACATTTGGTAATCACTCAATACCGGGTTTATGTTCTCACCTGAAACCTCCGTCAAGTGGGTCAGCAGATATGACGATGTATGTGGAGGGGGGAGAAGCAGAGTGGGGTGAGGAAGAAAGGGTGGGGAAGCCACCATAACCAAACAATGTTGAATCTACCATTGTCATAAAGACATGTCATGAATATTTCATCCTTTTGTCTGGGACTGGGCAGGACCGATGTCTAAGGGAACTGCTGTGTCCCTGAGACCTGGGCCACTGTACCTGGTGACAACCTGGGGAGGACAGCCCCTTAGCCTTCCCACAGGTTCAGAGCGAGAGGCCACCGGCACTTTCATGCATAAATGTCGGCTCCATGCATTAAATGGATGGGGTCCTGATGGATTTCTTCTCCTGATGCATTATCAATGAGACCCACTCTCTGCATCACAGCCCTAGTCGAGACAAAAAGGGTTCTGTCTTGTATTTCCCTCTTCAGTGCCTCCCTCACCTGAGAGGCAATGGAAGTTTAAACAGGCACCTCGAGGGGGGGTTGAATCTCTAAGTAGTGAGGCTTTATTTAAGATGTTTAGTCTCTTGTTCTTATGTTTTGTAAGTCTGCTGTCTGCTCAAATAATAACAAGAAACCATATCTGCCTCAAGTCACAATGTGCTTACTTAGAGTATATAATCAAAAACTAAATAACTGTTCAACACAACTGACCACAAAGGAACATCTGCTCTGATGAATGTACCGTTTCCCTCTCCTTTGTTAGACGTACAGTAAATTGTGCTAAAGTTGCAAACTTATAAAGCTGAGTGAGACTTAAACTCACTGAATATGCAGGAGCTCTTCAGTAGTGAGGTTTTTCTTTTGTTTTATTGAAATCATATTCACACTGCGTCCACTCTGTTGGTGCAGCTGACTCATCTGCTTGTTCTTTCCATCAGATATCAGCTCAGACCCAGAGAGGTTTCATCTCTTCATACCACCCCGGCAGAAAAATGGAAGACTTCACTGGAGTAAAAGTTTCCCTCCACTTCAGCGGTGCTGAGGGTAGCCTTAGCCTCTCTCTCACATTTTGTCTCTCCTACATTCGCACTTCATGACTCACTTGACTCATATTCTTTTTGTGCTGTCTCTTCCATAAAGCTGGCAGAGTGGGACGCTGTCAGACAGATATGAGACACTGATTGTGTTTATCTTGCAAAGAGAGTAAAAGACTTTGATTTGATGTTGTTTGTGCATCAATAGTCAAACAAGGCACCAACAAATTGGTGGAGGTTTTGTTTTCAGGCATATTATGAAATTTGTTGGGTTTTTTTTATATACACTATCCTATTTTTTTTATTTTAAAAAATGTCATTATTGTCCACCTACCAAACCTGCACCTCTACTCCACACAAATTCAGTTCCCTGTCAAACCCAATTATCTTTCCCAAGTGTCTTTCAGTTTTGCTGATTTCTGAAAAGACTGCTTCTTGTTTCAGTTTTCTTTTGTGCTTATTTCAATGTGTTTTGTGACTCGAGTATACAGAGCAGTGGCAGGCAGCGAAAACAAGTAGACAGAGAAGGCATCAGTGGATGCAGGCTGAAGAAACAGTCGCAGTGACACCTCACCAGCAGAACATCCTGTTGTGCCTGTACAAAGTCTCTCTCTCATTCTTTTCCTCACCCATGCTTCTTCACTCTGCCTGAGCTTGTTATTTGTCACCCTGGCTCCCTGCATCTATCTATTGTTATTAAGCAACACCTGACAGTATTAATTAATTATAATACAGGTTACAGTGCTGACAAAAGCTGAGCAAGGTCAGAGATCCAATTTAAAAGAGATAAAACGTGAGATCAAAATGTGTGCATGTGAGAGACAAAGTGAGTGTGAATTCATGTGAGCCTGTCTGCATAATTGTATGCCTCCCTCATTTAATACTCACCTGCTTGGTCTAAGGGGTGTTTACTTGTCAGAGGTTGTTTTTGGTGTCCTCTGTAGCACCTACTGTTTTTAACCTCCACTCTGCCTTTGAGTTAGCATGAGTCTGTCAGGGTGCAAACCTAGCTTGGCAGGCCCAAAACAGCCAGCCTTTCCATTAAACATTCATGAACTGCAGTGCAGTGGCACCAATGCAGAAAGGTCACTCAAGAATAATCGGTTTAGTCAGGTATAGCTCCGCACATCAACACACCCGTCTATAATAAATAAATATGTTCCCTGCAGACCTGCACCTGGTAGCCTGCTCTTTTCATAATAGAAAAAGAAAATCTCATTCGTGCATGTTGCTGCTACTGAATATGTTATTGAAGCAAATCATTTCTTGCAGTCAAATTCTGCTAGAGAAAGAGATCATGTGTCTCCTGTTAGCTTCTCTGCAAGCCCCCCCCGGTAAAAACCCCTTCCCTATGTACAAATCCCTTACTGACCAAATTCCATCAACCTCACTGAGACCTCATCGAACCCCAACACTTCGCATTCCAAATCCGGGTTTGTGGTTCCTGGAGTTTCACAGTCGAATGGGAGGCAAAGCCTTCAGCTATCAGGCTCCTCTCCTGTGGAACCAGCTCCTAGTTTGGGTTCAGGAGGCAGACACCCTCTCTACATTTACGATTAGGCTTTAAACCTTCCTCTTTGATAAAGCTTATAGGGCTGTATAAGGCTGGCTCAGGTGAGCACTGAAGCAGGCCTTAGTTATGTTGCTACAGACCAAGGCTGCAGGGGGAACTCCCATTAAGCATTGAACACCTCCTGTCTCTTCTTCTTCCTTCTCCTTCTCCCTCTCCCTTGCTCTGTCCCTATGAATTTATATCACACTATTGCATGTCATTAACTTGGTGTTTTCTCTCAAGTTGTTTGTATTTCCTCTCTCCTTCTTTTTCTCTCTGTCCTCATTCTGCAGGCGGTCTCTCTGTCTCCCCTCATCCTTCTCTTTCTCAAAACTGATGGGTTTCTCTATAATACTGTGAGGTCTAGACCTTACTCTGTAAAGTCCCTTGAGATAATGTCTGTTTTCATTTGACACTTGATAAATAAAAGTGAACTGAACTGAACAATAAGTCACTCATTCCAGTCTAGCAGCTGTGTCTCTGAAAGATGAGGACCATGATTGTGCCATTAAAGACTCAGTACACCCAAAACTCAATGGAACTTTGTTCTGTCAGAGTAAGTGTGTGAGAGCAATCAAAATATGCACAGTGAGTCATATTGAAAAAATTATTTCTCTAATGTTGGGACTAGATGTGCATGTTGACTTTTTCTAATCAATTCTTTGGTACTCTGAGCATCAACAAAGGCATGTTGTGAGAGGAGGATATCACCACACTCTTTCAACAGCATAGCTGAAACACACAATTATGTTGAACAAATGACAGAATGATGGCTACTGATATTCAGTTTACTAAAAGACAGGACTCTTGGAGTGTATGTCCTACAATGAAACGTCTGTGTGCACACTTGCTATGACTGCAGATGCTTTTGTTTGAGTAATCATGTAAGTAAAGAAATATCTATGTTCACCAGAGGCAAATGGTATGGTATGCACCAGCATCAGCTCTGTGGCCTCGCATCTGCTTGAAAACAGTCATGAGGACAGTTCTTTTAAATACCCTGCAGCGGCTCTGTAAAGACAGATAGTTTAAACGGTTATTCACTTTGCATAGTGTCATTGCAGCATTAACCTTATCATTTTATCTTCGGCAGTTGCAGGTTGTTTAAAGCACACAGTGGTAGCTGAGGCCATTAGAGAGTAATCACAGGGGATCTGATTCAATGGAGTGGGTAGGGCCGCTGGAAGGACCAGCAAAACAAATCACATTACACCTCAATTAACACCAGCGAGGCCTCTGGAGTCCAGTTTCATTCTCGGCAATAAAACTCTGTCTCTCACTAACACACTGTTGTCATCCAAATAACCTAAACACCATACATCTGAGGAAATGAGAGCAAGGCTGGAGCAGACAGACGACAGAGGAGAGGTCTTTGCTACACGTGTAAAATCACAGCTTCGGCAGAGCTAGTTACAGTACAGGACTGAAGCGTCTCACTTGGTTAATTATGAAATGCTGCATCTGGCACAGAGGGCAGTGAGCTGATAAGTCTGCCCTGTGGAGCAGCCGGTGTCCCCATCACAAGACAAGGACAGTCCAACAGAGTGCCCACTGTTCAGCTCAGGGCCAATTACCCACCTGCTTCATGACTGCGGCTCATGGGTGTCACTTCATGCTAATACCAGTCCCATAATTGCTGTTGTTTTCCCAGTTAGAGGGTTATGGAAATGAGATCTTAGCAGGTTTTAAAAGCCACTCAAATTAGACCATACAACTGATTGGCTTTGCTCAGATCGTTGGATTCAAGAGCAGGAATTACTGATAAGAGACACAGCCAAATGCTGCTATTAAATAGTCATTAAAAAAAAGACTGGAAATTTTTGGAGGCATATAAATCCAATTATCTGGCAAATTAAGCTTAATTGTACCTGCTGAAACTTTGCAGCTTTCAAAGCAACATTTAATTTGCATAAGAAATAAGCAAGAATAATTCATTGTGTAAAATTAAATAATCTTGTCATCAAATCAATAATCAACTCCAGCAACAATGTTATCCCACTGTTCTAGCTGGGGTGGAATTCAAGTGGAAAAAGTGGTAAATACATACACCAGCAGGAAGAGTATTTACTATTTCATTACCTGCTTTGTTATCGCTGTCACTATCTGTTTTTCACACTGGTTAAGCAGCGAGCTGGAATAACGTGTCTCCCATTAATTTCACAGTCAGTTCCAGAAGCTGCATCCTGCTCTCCCTCTCTTTGGCGTTATTTCCCTCAGGACATCACATGAGGGGTTCTGAAAGACGGGAACAACCCAAGGTCAGAGAAATATTGTAGATGCCGCAAGGCCAAGACCTGTGTTTTATTTCGCCCATCATAACAATCTGTGACAATGCTATTACTATAGAGGTGATTAACAACTGGGCTTGTTTGAAAGAGAAAAGATATCAGTCTTTATCAAGGCTTGGTCTCACAGGGTTGCTCTCTGAAAATGCCTTGCAAATTAAATATACAGATGCTCAATAATTAAAGGGGACAGCTTTGTGTTCAGCGGCACAGTGTGGTACCAATCTTATCAGCACAAGAGCTGCGTTCCAAAAAATACTTTTGAGTGGAAACGCAGCCTTCCCCTAAATCCTGTGACTAATCAGTCAGTTCTATGCTTCATCTGGTTTTAGCCTCCAAACATATTAGTGAAGATGATGATGAGTGACATGAACTTTTACATCCAGCCCCAATTAGCAAGCCATCCTTGTCCCCCCTCAACATTTACTATAGGATGGAG
>OMNW01000702.1:23400-41791 GCA_900303245.1 Selene dorsalis | reverse complement strand
TTGTAAATAAGTGTGAAGTGTAACGAGTTATAGTGCTCATAAAGTTTCACACTGAGATAGAGAAAAAGGAGGAAGTTGGCACATTTACATGATATCGAAACAGATAACTGAAGTGATACTTTCTCAAGGCTTCAGGCGACTTTCAAACAGCAACTCACAGGAGGCTGAACCGTAGCAACAGAAGGAGGAAGTCACCTTTCTAAAGTTCAGCAAAGCAGTCGGGCTCTACCTGACAGTCAAGTAGAGGAAGCAGTCGCTGCTGAGCTATCAGGAAAATGACAGGAACTGCTGCTAACGGCAACTCAAAGACACATCTGAGCCAGAATGGACTGAAAGGCGAGGACATGAAGAAAAATGGCTATCACAACAAGAGAGAGGTACGTCTGTCTGTCTGTCTGTCCAATATAGGAACTTGTGCACCGCAGGTCGCAGGTGTTTAGGTGTACAGCTTCTATTACTTTCATTGGGGCTCATTACCTGAATCGACCTCCGTGACGTAGCAAACTCTGTAACCCATAGAGACTGCCCACCCACTGAATGAACAGCAACAACATAGACTCAGTTTTCACTGTCTTAATGGCAATATGCATGGAGAAAAACATCTTTTCATTGAGTTTTTAAAACTTCGAAAGCTGCCGTAGGTCGCCTTGATATTTCATTTGTGATATGTCTACCTGATAAAACAAATACAGCGAAACAGACATAATGTTGACAAAGCTGTATAATGTTGTACTCCTTTCAGGAGATAAGTTAGCTCTGACAACAAAAACAGCAATAAATGTGCCGACAACCCCGCCCTGAAATTCTTCCTTTTTGCTCGACCAGGTTAGCTCTGCCCACAGGCTTTTTAGCTGAGCCTGCGTGCCTTTGTATAGCATTTACTCTGTACATTGTAGTCTAGGCAAAGCTACTTGCTATTGATTTGCATGTGGTTTGATATTCAGTTATACAGTTTAGTTAGAAATAACAGGTTGTTTGTTCTTTCCACTCTAGTTCTCTTCGTGTCATACGATCTGCAACTAGCTGTAACAAAAACAATACCTTGCTTCAGTTAGTTCAGCAGAATAGGTTTTCACTTTTTAATGCACCGATACTGATACTGTTGCAAATAAGGGATGGATGGTGCACTGGCCTCTCAGACAGACCCTGTCATTTAGCAGGGGTGCAGGTTTGATCTGTGTACAGGCTAGCTGGACCATTGTAGGGCTAATTGTTAGCATTAATCTTCGTAGAAAATAGCTCATATTCAAAACCTGAGCAGGTGAAACTTACCGCCACAGACATTTCTTTCCTGTTGTATTATTCCCAATGTATATTACTCCATCTGCTGCGCAAGAACCAGGTTTGTAATCAAGCATCCAAGTCACAGCTGTTGCATCCAACAAACATGGCAGCCGGAAATGACATATGTTAAATGATGTATGCTACCAAAATTCCTAAAGGTCTTAATGTCATATTTGACAAATTCGTGTCAGTTTTTTTTCTTTGTTTCTCGATCATTTACATTTTCACAAATAAACTGTTATTTATAATATTTCTTCTCCTACTGCTACTAATGCTATATGAGGTCTAAATGTATTTCAGGATTTCCCTTCGGAGCCTCTAAAAACTAAAAAAAAAAAAAACATTTCTACCTGCAATCTCGAAATCTTTACTTCAGAAAAGGATTGAAATATTCTTCATTGTGCAGTGATAGGGGTGTTTTTGATCAAAATGGACTGTAATTATTCTGTAAATTGTGGAAACACCTTCACAAAACCAGTGAGTAATTTAAATCAAATAATCAATTATCTCTCTTAGAACCAGATGCTAGCTTCGTGACTCCTGGTGAAACACCTCACTGTAAAAAACAGTAAGAGGCACAAACTGGAGGTTACCACCCCACACATCTGGAAATCTGCTCTGTTGAATAATGCAAGGATTTTGTGTGTGCATGTGTGTGTGTGTGTGTGTGTGTAAGCTACATCCTTTCAACAGTTTGCTTAAATTGTAATGGCAGCCAGGAATTTTAGCCAATTCAAATGCACATTAAGTCTTTTCACACTAAATATTTTTTTTAATCTTTATAATTAAGTTTATCATTTTCCAGAGACTGACTGTGCTCCTTTTGAAGTCCCGTCTGCTTATTTGAATGCAAGAGGTGGATCTTTTTGTGTATGTGTAAAATGACTGTGCCCTTCTTCTTTTAACATCTGTAAGTGCACCAGTAGGTCACAGATTGTCTCCTTTATTATTCAGGTTAATTAGTGTGTTAACTACAACCCTTCCCTTTTATTCAAATGTTATTGTTTTTTCTCTTGTTTCATCTGCAATGTAAGACAGCTTATGTGGGCCTCTTGTTGTATAGAAAAATTGCCCAGGGACCGGTGTTGCCTCCAGGCAGCACAGACAGGAGTCCTTTGAACAGGCGCCCATGTACGTGGCTGTCATGACATACCTGGGCTTTGGCATCGTCACCCTGTTTGGCTACCTCAGAGATTTCCTCAGAGCTGTGGGCTTAGAGAAGTGCCACCTTGCCCGGGAGAGAGAGGAACAGAAGGTAGGTAAAACATTCAATCAGCACAAACAGAAGCATATTGTTGGCCTTGCACACATACTGTAGACACACACACATATACACAGGCAGTAGGAGGAGGGGGGCATGCTTGCCTTGGGTGTTAACACATTTTGTTTTCTCCTAATTATTTCAATTTTTGCTCTTAAGCTTTCCCTCTGCTTTCTTCCTTCATGTTCCTGTGCACCATAGTGTTGCCATGGGTGAGACAGGACACCACAGAGAGTATCTGCTGAAGACCTAATTAAATCTCAGAGGATTCAAGTTCTCTCTTTGTTACTCTGCGTTAGATTCTAGATAAGGCCTGAACACTGCCACATAAGAGCCATCATGTTGCCATAGATTTCGTTTCTTAAATCCAGAAATTGCAGTTAAAGTACATTTTCAGTTCATGATGTTGTCTATGATTTATTTTGCGCAGCACATGTTAAAAAAGGTTATAAAAGAAATGCTTTGTCCATGTTTTGTCACTATTTTGGTAAAGCTGAACTATATGACAGAGACAATAAAATCTCTACTACTACAAATAAACAAGCGGTTTTCTCCTTGTGTTTGACATCAGTCACTTACAGGATGCAGTAAAGATTAAAAGAGTTTTACTGTATGTTGCCTCTGTTGTGATGGTGTCCCCAGATCAGACACGCAGAGGAGATTGTTGAAGGTTAAAGCTCTATTAAACTTGGTTGACACCATTGTAAGGGGATCAATCCGGAGATTGTCTTGAAGTATTATGGAAATATACAGTTCTAATAAAAACCTACAGTACTGCAGATCTAACCTCCTTACCAAGGTAACAGCTGAATTGGTGGTTTGAACGATTGTAGGAGAATAATAAAAGTCACCTGCCTTGATCTAGTGCAGAGGTGAACACAATATAATGAAAACTTTATGGTCTTAGAGGGTTGCTTTGTTCTACCGCTAAGGTAGCTTTTAGTGTGACCAATGTGATTGGAATTCAAGAAGTCACTTTGCCCACTCTTGCTGCTGCTACTCTGTGAAATTGTAGTTGTTGAAAATGTTTGTTTCTGCTTTCAGGATTTTGTACCACTTTATCAAGACTTTGAGAACTTCTACACTCGAAACCTGTACATGAGGGTACGAGACAACTGGAACCGTCCCGTATGCAGCCTGCCAGGGCCTGTGTTTGACCTGATGGAGAGGGTGTCTGATGACTATAACTGGACATTCAGGTAATTTGATCGTGTCATCTATTCTAGACATGCTGTAGAAGGCAAGGCAAGGCAGTTTTATTTGTATAGAGGTGGTTTCATAGTAGAGGAGCCCGGTAACTGAACTAGATACTTGGAGTCACTAACAGAGCTGCATTCTGGGAGTGAAGTGCTCTGGCAGGACAGGAAGGAATGATGAGGTCTTTCAGATAAGATGGAGCTTTGTCATTAAGAGCCTTACAGGTTAGTAGAAGGATTCTGAAGTCTATTCTATATCCCACATGAAGCCAATGGAGAGAAGCTAAAATGGGAGAGATGTGCTCTCTCTTACTAACTCCTGTCAATCCTCCTCCTCGCTGCAGCATTCTGGACCAGCTGGAGACTCTTTAGAGAGTTTTCCAGACATCCTGACAAGAGGGAGTTACAGTAGTCCAGTAGATGAGACATACTGTTGGATAATAATTACTTGTACTACTCAACATGAATATTTACGACTGTTTTCCCAGTTTCAGACAGGCAAAAAAATATTTTTGAGCATGATTATCTTTCTTCTGGAGTTAGAAACTAACCAGCCAAGATTTAATTGGGTAAATCAATCTCTTCTGCATTGAGCTAAAAGAGGAAGGAAGAAAATAAAACACACAAGTATTTGTCAACAGGAAGGATATGTTAGTCCTGAGATTCTGGACCACATTTGAGGTTTCTCTGTGCTGCACAGCAGGTTCAGGGAATGTATTATGAATAGGAATATGAACAGAGCCATGGGGAGGGGAACTGACATTATGAATCAGGAAAGAGGAGTAAGCATGGATTACATGTTTAAAGAGGTTTAATGTGACTGGAAAAAGTAGAAATGGGGCAGTCAGCTTGTCTTTTGTTTGGGGAATGTGTAAAGAGACATGCAGATGGGTTTTGTGGTGGTGTGCATGAGCAGCAAGAAGAAATAGGTCAGCTGATGAGATGGAGCGACTACCTTCAAGTATTTTTAAATCTCTGATGATGTACAGAAGGTATGCATACTGGTAACTGACCATGTGAATTCAAGTGATGTTTACCTGAACTTGCTTTGTTGCAAGACATTGTTGCACTCTGACTTAACATCTATTCAGTTAAGTTACATTGGAGTTTACATGTGTTCTTGCACAATCAGTCTCTTAAGTCTAGCTAGAATTAATCATGGACATTTGATTATGTGCATAAAAAAACACCCAAAGAAATGAAAAAACAAATGCTGCATCTGCATGCAGTCACTGCTGTTTACATTAAATCACCATTGTTGTGATTGCACTTCTAATTTCCTAACTCCACTGATGAAGCAACAAGTTTATGATTAGCAGTTACATTTAATTGAATTTTGATTACTTTTTATAGTGTCTAATTAATTCTCTGCGTGCATGTATGTGTAGATACAATGGAAAGGCTAATTGATTCTTGATGCTTGCAGGTTTACTGGGAGGACAATACACAATGCCATCAACATGGGCTCTTACAACTACCTCGGTTTTGCTGAGAATGACGCGGATTTCCTGAAAACTGTGGCAGACAAAACACGCCAGTATGGGGTTGGAGTTTGTAGCACAAGACAGGAAATAGGTGAGGTAGTGGTTTTCTATCTGCCATTATAGACATGAAAGAATATATGTGGCATGTGCCCTTTGTAGGAACAGCAATCATTTTATCTTGAGCAAAATGTCCACTTCACAAATGAAGTCAGTCGTATTGGTGGTGTCTCTTTTATTTCATCTTAGAGTGCTTCAAATTTCTATCGCATGCATCTATTTTAAAAAACTTTGACAGATCGTAATGACACTGAATAGGTTGAATCTGAAACTGGAAATAAAACTCCATCTCCCTCATCACATATGCCATCATTTATTATATTTCTCGTGAATTATACTGCCCACATATTTAATTATCTTTCAGTGGCTGCAATGTAAAATGAATTATTAAACCTTTGTTAAATTATGTACTGTTTGGGCATAAGCTACATACTGGAACACACTGTGGGGTGCTGGTTATCACAGTGTAATGTAACATTATGAAACACCCTGGACATGAGGAAAGATGCTAAAGTAACATATGTGATGATGGTGTTGGAGCAGCAAGGATCAGAGCATGCAGTCTGTGGCTTCAGATGAATTTTGAATGGTGTTTTATCCTCTGAACTTCAACCCGGCCTCTGATGGTGTTTAAGTGGCTGCGCATGCCAGCATCTCATGCTGCAGCTTAGCAGTGGTGCAGCAGTGAAATGTAATGACTGGTTGTCAATTTTGTGTGTTTTTTTTTTTTTTTCTTAAATCAGAACTTTCTGACTGATTAATATTATGGCGCTCACTCAGCAGGCCACACTCAAATTTTGCTCAGGAGAAGTAACTTCTCTTCTCTGTCAGTGATGTTTCCCGGAGTTTTTGTTTATTTCTGTTACCAGTACCTATCTACTGAGTGCAAGCTAGCACAAGGTGAGCTGACAGGTTTGGAGCAAGTTGAGTCGCAGCATAGTTCTGAATCATATCAGCACTTTGACAGGAACAGAGAAAACCAGAAGAATTAAAGGGCATGTGATCATTAGTTATACGTATGTTTGTCAGAGTGTAAGCACTCCCCCCACACAGACACACTCCATGCCATCTATTATTCATTTGTGTGATTTATTTATATGTTTATTTCTCTTTCAAAATGGGACTGTTTTTCCCTAGGTTTGTAATCTGTGTTTCAGCTGGCTCACTGAGAGGGTTAAGGAATAACAAGTATGTCTCCCATGAGACCTTATGAAGCATCAATTATTAAAGACCCCAGTGTCTCCGCAGCAGAACTGACACCATCATCACCAGTGCCTTAGTTCACATGCAGTAATTTGTATCCGGGAAGATCTTCAAAATCAGAATTTCCTGAAAGTCTTTCCATTGAATTACCCACCTCTTACTTTCTTCAAAACAAAAATCTGGTTTAGAAAATATTTCCTCTTTGGCATTTCACTCTCCTGTGCCTCTCACATCCTCCCAAGTTCGAGTTCAGTTCAGTCATGTTGATTTGAGAACTCATGACTAATTTTCCCACAACTGCACAGTATATATAAGTACACAGATCGCATAATTTAAGGTGTTTCTCTTTCTCGATAGGCATGAGTTACTAGATACAAAGTGCACTGAGCACACCTTGTGAATAAACACACCGTCAAACATTCGTGGATTTGTATTAATGGATAGCTCAGTGTTCCCAGCTTTCCTGCAATCATTAACATATAGCAAATTAGATAATGATGTCAAATGAATGAGAAGTTACTAAGAAATTAGCATAGCAAGCATAGCCACCAAGCACAGAGTAGTTAATATTTCACCATAACACCTACAACTGCATTATATACAGATAAAATAAAATCAAAGGTAAATGTGCTGTATTTGTCTAATGATTAACTCTTCTCTCTCTTTTCTCGTCTTGTTGTAAAGTCTTTGAAGACAAACTACAATCACAGGTTTATAATGAAAGTGACGAATTTAGCCAGGGGCACACCCTTTATTGTCTCTCCACATTAACACTTTGCATCCCTGGCAGCCTCCTTGACAACAGCTTTGATGATGGTGGTGTGAGGGTGGTGACCTTCAGGGGACAGGTGACCACATTTGATGAGATGTACAGTATATGACATAGGTATCATTTTATCTCAGCTAACTCAACCAAGCGAGATCTATGAAGGACTTCTCTCACTAACCTGAGGAGTGTGTGGACCGACAGCAGGCTTATCAGGTTAACATGTCAATAAGAGGGGATGTCCATGAAGCCACGGCTGAGTAAAATGTTCTGTGGAGAGAGCAGTGTGGTCTGATTAAAAAAGCTGCACAAGCCAGCAGGGGCTGTGAGGCTGAGTGGTTGAGGAAATGTATGAATCGATTTGACTTGGCATTAGGCCTGATGGAAAGCACAGAACGGGAATCACCGTAAAGACAGAGCTGCTTCACTGCATTATGGTTTTAAATACGTCGCTCAATATCCATTTTCCAGCTCTTCCTGAAACATTCAGTCTGTTTGGACTTTTTAATGCCTGCTCTCATTGGTTACTGATTGATATCATTTAGGACTACAATTGTAAGTATTCCATGTATATTCAATTAATGCACCATTTTCTTATGAGGTTTGTATTAATGACATCACCACAGCTCAATAGGAAAGGGATGGTCATGTGTCTTCATCCTGCAATTTTTCAAAGAAATATGGTTCATTAGATGTCTGGTTACGGTCTGTTTACTACATTACTTGTGTCATGTTGGTAGCTGTAGCTTTACAGTAAAAGTGAAATTATGAGTTTTAAGAATTTCCTTTGAGCATACACTTCTGTAGCATGGTATAGCAAGCATAGAGTGTATTGAAATTTATTGAGCTCATACAGTATGTTATAGTATACTTCTACCAAAGCCAGCAGAAATAAAATACAGTATATGAACCTTTCACCTTTCTCTCTGTAGCTCACAATTATAGTCATAATTATTTTTTTTTTATCAGCTGACCACAAGGGGAGTACTAAAGCACCCCAGAGATACCTGAAAATCCCATTTTTATTGCACAAAATAGAAAAACACCATGTCAGGTGAATCAATTTTCTAAATGAATTCTGGTCCCCCATCTGTCACACTGGGTTATAACCAACTGCCTCAGTCCCAAAATGTGCTGCAGAACCATTTTAGGACTTGCCTTGATATAACCTGGGATGAAAAAAGGTAGTTGAAGTAAATTACAAATTTACCACATCTTGAATCGTTATAAAGCTCTTAAAATCCCCAGAGAGTGAGGAGGTGCTGACAGTGTGTTTTCTGGTAGTCCAGGCTTTTGTCTGTGGGTCTCTTATTTTTTTCAGGATGCATTTATCTCTGCCAAAAGCTGTGATTTGATGACAAAGACCAGCAAAGCCCAGGGACTGAGGGATTACCAGATAAACCAACAGGTACAGTGATCCTGTCACAGGGTGATTGACCCTTGTGATCTCTGTCCCATAGGTAACCTGAACATCCATGAAGAGCTGGAGAAACTCGTGGCCAGTTTCCTTAGAGTAGAATCCTCCATGACTTTTGGGATGGGTTTCGCCACCAACTCAATGAACATTCCTGCTCTTGTTGGGAAGGTAGGTGATTTTACACACGAAATAGCACATGCTGTGCATAAAAAAATCCTATTGTATATTGGTTTAGTTCTCACAGTGTAGTAGAATTTGATCTAATTAGCTGAGCTTTGTTCCTTTCTTGCATATGGCCTCAATTAAGGAATAACAGTCAACTAAACTCAGCTGCAAACAACTGCTGATCCACTCCTATTAATTAAAATCATAATTAAACATTACAGTAGCCAGGAGGACGAGGCTCTGGGCGTACATATCTGCTCTCAGACACATAGACAAGGAAGGGCAGGTTTTGTTAAGAGCACCACTCAAGGGGATGATTACCCATACTCGGGCCTGTTGGCACACCAGCCTGGCTCACACAGACAGCCATGGGTTATCAGGGGCAACACACAGCATGAATATATGTGATTGGACTGGACAGGAGGGAGGGGAGGCTGACGGTTTAAGTGATGAGAATGGGGTCATTTATTCAGCACAAGAGGTGTAGCAGCCCCTTAGGCTGCAGCCCCCACAGTAACCCTACTGGGGCTGGGGTCAACCCACACTGCCAACTCTATCCTACAGGGACAGGCTGTGCCAGGACAGGCCTTGCTGTGCAGGCAGAGTGACAGCTGCTGGTGGACCAGGGACCAGGCCAGCTGCACCCCAGGCCAAACCGAGGGTATCTGTCACTGAGACAGTGTCAACATACCCTCTACAAGGGTTCATTCAAAGTAATGCAGTCAAATGCTAGGAGCTTCAGTGTTAAATATGTTAATGTGCTAGAGAATAGCTGAATTCATTTGCATGCTGATTTCTATGGAATGTGAAGTATCATATTCTCCATTACAAAAACTATGATGAGTCTGTCAGGATAGAAATGAAAAGCAGCTAACACAGACATTACATACAACTGCCAACATACATAGATTTAAGTCTGAATTAGAAATGCATAACATAAAAGGGCAGGTAGGTTTTTTAGAACATTAACCAGCACACTAGTGTAACGTTATTCAAGGATAGACATTAAAGCACAAAATATGCATAGAAATACTTAAAACTAAATCTTTCAGAATACAAGTGAAATCATATGTGGGAGTGGTAGACTATGCACTGCAATTATTTTCCATCCATATACTGTTATACTGATGAATGTGTTTGCTGTTTACAAGCTAATTATTTTTCCCTGAACCCCAGGGAGAATCTAATTGGCCTCCTCACCAAACATAGACCACTAAATCCAAAATGCCATCATACACTATCTATTCTACGGTGGCTGTGAGAGCTCAACACACAGCAACTGGAGAAAACACAAAAAGAGGAAACACAAACAAGCTCAGAAAACATCTTCATCAATTTGACAACAGATGTGCTGCAAATACAACACAAGCAAATGCAGAAGCACACCACACATGCTCACGCCACAAGCATGCTGCAAATACTTACAACACAGCATAAGTGTGGTGACTGTACTACATACATAATACATCCATATGCATGTTATTCGATGCTTTTAACTTTGAAATTCACAAAGTATTCAATAACAATTATGTCTCAGCCAGGTTTATTACTTCAGTTGTCCCCTGGAAACACTTCAGTTGTTCTGTTAGTATTTGCAGAGAATTTGTGTATTTGGTTGTGTCGGGGGTATTTGTGGTGCATATGTTAACAGTCAGCTTGTGCTTTGTCTATTTCCATGTGTCCTAGGTTCCTGTGCGCAGAGCTCGTAGGGCCACTGCACTATTGTGTCTCTGTGTTACACTAGAATTTAAGCTATCTGAAGTAAATTTGACCAAAGTCTTCTTTCTGTTGATTTTCAGGGTTGTTTGATATTGAGTGATGAGCTCAATCACACATCTCTCATCTTAGGCGCCAGACTGTCAGGAGCAACCATCCGGGTGTTCAAACACAACAGTAAGTCCAGAAACTGTGTCACTGAATATGAGTCACAGTAAGTCTAGTTCCTAAAATACAGTTCATAGTATTGTTTAAAGTATAAACAACACAAAGCCTCTCGTCAGCGTTTGCCATGTGTGCTGGTGAACACTCGATGCTCCTGTCCTGTGTCCTGTGCATCAGACACTATGACTGTTCTGTCCTGCGATTATCTGTTGATGAAATTTGAATTTCTCTCAGCATATCCACAGTGAATATTACAGCTCACAGTACCCAAACTTTTCTTCTGTTCATCCCCAACTTTTGCTCGTGTGAGAAAAACGTTACTGTCAGTGTAGTACAGGATTTGCCTTAGGAAAGACCTACTTAACATTCAGTGTCTAGAGCAGCAAACTTAAAGGCTTTAATGAAACAGGTTCAGTTTAGAGTCACAACCGTGTTTTATCCAACAGCGACAGAGAAACAAAACAAGTGTGTGTTTATATATATATATATATGTGTGTGTGTATATTAAAATGTTATCTCACTTATACTTTCTGTCCCCTATTATAATATCAAATTATATATTGTGAATAGATAAGGGAGAATTATTAAGCATGAAAGATACAGCATTCGTTGTGCTAGCACTGGAAACATCACCTGCTCTTGCAGGAGACAGGACAAATGAACCAGTCCTCCAGCAGCAAATGTGTCCTGACAGGTACAAGTAGAGTCAGTTATGGGTCCTCCAAGCACATCCCACAGGCCTGTCTAAAGGCAAAGAGCCCTGAGGCACCTGAGCAGTTGACCCCTCCCTGCCTTATACTTCCAGCACCAGACTCTAACATTCTCTTATCAGTATTAAACCAATATTTACTAAAAGGGTTATACCAGTCAACTTAGCCACAATATGGATAAAGAGGAAAATAAACACATACAGATACAATAGATGCAGTTTTTATTTTTGTAGTTCTCTAAAACATCAGCGATCCAGTTTTTGTTTTTTGAAATGTTTAATGTTTAAACTAGCAGACCTTTAACACAGAAGGAATGTAATATCAGAGGGGGGATGAACTGGTTTGTCCAGTCTAGCCTATGTAAGGAGTGTCAGGCTTGTTTTGTGAAATACTTCAAACAGGCGGAGAAAGAGGAGTTCCTTCCTTTGGATTAGCATTGTTATTCTTTCAAATGTTATTCTGTGTTTATGAGGCTAGTGGCATTCCTGCAACTTGTGTGTCAGTGCAAAGATGGGATGAGAACATCTCATGGATTCACATGTCTTGTGTAGAAGCAAAGACTGCCACCTTTCTCATCACAGTCATACAGTATCTCATAGCAGAGCATGTGTTATCTTAAATCAGTCCTCTCCCTCTGTCTTGTCTTTGCACAAAGCCAAGGCACTCTGGATTCCTCTTCCCCCAACAATGACGTTAGTAACATTAGATAAGTCATATTCTGTTGAGCTTGAGGAAGTGATTTTATCAGAGGAGCATCTTCAGCCTCTTAAGCAAACTTGTTTTAGTGTGAGGCACCCATATCAATCATGTATGACAGATTATTAGCTTTGACAGGTTTACTCTCTGCTCAGCTGGAAATGGATGGATTGCAGTCATACTTTGAATAATGCTCCCCATTAGCTACACCTATTCAATACTGCCATCTGCTGGCGGGCTAATTAATGGTATCGCCCAGACCTGTCACAAACCCCTCATGTCACTGGGGAAATATTTTATTGAAGCCAATTTCAAGCATAATCTTAAACAACAGTGCAGACTGTGCTGAACATACCTTTGGCCTAAGCCTTATTTAGTTCAGTTGGTAATCCTCTGCGATACAAATTTTGTAGGTTCTCATTAAAATCAGAGTGCAGAAGTGTTTACTCAGGGTAGTTTGTGTGTTTCTGTCAGATAAAACAGTGCCTTGTGTATTCAGCCCTGCCCTGTGGCAATTATTCCTCTAGTTCCTGTTGTTTGCATTTGGTCAGGTTTCCTAATACACTTGTATAAACCTATAATGTTATTTGATATGTTCCTGTGCATTAAGGTCTTTTCCCTTAATATGGTGTGAATTTTGATTCGATTATTTAGCTCTTTCCATCTTTTAAACTGTATTTCTCACTGTGTGCGTGTGTGTGTCAGATATGCACAGTCTGGAGAAGATGCTAAGAGATGCAGTTTGCTCAGGGCAGCCTCGGACTCACAGGCCCTGGAGGAAGATCCTCATCATGGTGGAAGGCATCTATAGGTCAGTTGCTGTTGTTATACAACCCACACACACCTTAGAATAGTCTCTCCCTCATGGACACATATCTTGGGTCAGCTGAACTGTTGTATCAGTCTTTGTTGGTATGGGCTTCCAGGTGATTTTCAGTAGCTCTGCACAGCTAGACTCAGGTGGAAATCTTAATTTGTAACCTGAGGAGAGCATTCAGCCTGTGTTTAGCAGTCCCTGTAATGGTTTCTTTTTCAGTTGCTTCCCTCTTCACCCTTGAATAATAGATTGTGTGTGTGTGTGTGTGTGTGTGTGTGTGTGTGTGTGTGTATGGTTGGGTACCGTTTGATTACTGGAGAGAGGAGAAAGGTATTGTGTGTCTCTCCCGGCAGTGAGCCATCCCGATTCTTAGTGACCCTCTCCATCTGCTCATTAGCTCCAAATCAAGGCCAAGTGAAGCCACAGAGATTGACTTGGCCGGACCCCCCAACTCCAACTGTTTATCACGGCCATTCTCTTTTCTCCTTTCCTCCCTCTGTGTGCCCTCTATCACGCCTTACATTTGACTTCTTCTTAACCAAATCATGACAAACTCATTGTGCCTTTTTGTCTTATCTGTCTTATCTTCCTCTCAACACATTCAATTATATTCAGTCAGCTGTGAAGTTTATTGAATTTTTTATACATACGCCTCATGAAAAAAGAGGAAAACCTTCACTTGGTATCGATATAATAATTTGAGAGACAACTTAATTGCACCTCATCAAACTGCCTTTATCAGGGAATAATGTCTAATGTTGAGCTCAGACATTAGAGAGAAATGCTGCCTTTCTGTGCAGCGCCGAAAGAGCTAATGCTCCATCTAACATCTCCCAGTAACATCAAAAGCTTGGATAAGGAGTAAGCATGCTTTAGCTAGATCCTAGGCCTGCCTTTGATGTCCACATTGGTCCTGGTGAAATCCTGTCTTATGTCATTTGGGCTGCAGACGTTCTCAGCCATAGCATGGATAGTAGGTCTGGGATTGCTCCATTCCCCAGCCGTATACTCTCTCATGCTGTCTATTTGTAGCCTTAAAAGGCTTGCATCAGAGGGGAGGTAGAGATGGGAGAGAAGTGGGAGTAAAGCAGAAGAGGCCAGCAGAAAGATTCTTGGAAAACTGTGGCATGTCAAATTATGTAATATGCATTTACAGACGTGCAGATGCAGTGCAATGAGTTCAGGGTCAAAATCTTTTCCTTTGAAACTTTATCACTTTATCAGTTTGTTTTTTTTAGCGATGAAATGTGTGGTTGTGTTCTCCCTTTTCATGTGTAATCTCTGTGTGATTCTCTGCCATTAGCATGGAGGGCTCAGTGGTGCAACTGCCTGAGATCATCGCTCTGAAGAAGAAGTATAAAGCATATCTGTACCTGGATGAAGCCCACAGTATCGGAGCAGTGGGACCGTCAGGCCGGGGCGTGACCGAGCTGTTTGATGTGAACCCGGCTGATGTGGATGTGATGATGGGCACCTTCACTAAGAGCTTTGGGGCTGCTGGAGGCTATATCGCAGGGAAAAAGGTTCCTGTGGATCTTTGGATTTTCTATCTCAGTTTTATCTGCCCACATTTTCTCATTTTCAGTCAGCAGTTCATATACCCAGTATATTCAAATATCTACAGTTTAATTTTATGTTGTTTTTTAAAATCATGTGTGTTACATGTATATGTAATTATTTTATACCTGAGACATTTTTAGTTCCTTTTCCTCCATGCATTTACTCTCCAGGCCACACAGAGCCTCCAAAATGCCATGTTTTGTGCTTTTAGAGATGCAAGGCACAACATACATTTACATATATACTCAGATTTTTGAATATCATTTTAAAAAGGGTGAATTAAAATAGACATGCAAGAGACAGAGACAGTAAATGTCCCACCAGACTTTTGCATCCTTTTCGCCAAATGGTGTCAATTGGACACACTGGATAAAATAATTTGGAACAGCAGCAGCTGCTCAAGAAGAAGCTGTACCTTTTTCCACTTGTGTGTTATACTTGCAGTATTAACAGCCCTGTTTTTTAAATTATAATACCATCTATCATTGATATTTTCACTTCCTTCCATATCACCAGCTGGTAGCCAAACTGTAAAAAGAACTTATAAACACTGAAACTGACCATTCAGGCAGAAACGAGTTGGTTGCTATGCAAAATTAATTCTCCTGGACCAAAACAGGGTCAAGATAAATTTGAAGATAAACGTCAGTGGGATTAATCATGCTGAAACAGTTCCAGCAGCCCTGGTTGTTGCCATTCTTAGAAAGTCAGAGGACTGAACTGGCTCTATGAAACTTTCCAGACATTGTTTGAACAACCTGGCAAACAATGTCTGATGTGTAACAACATCAATGTATTTGGCTCCAAAGCAGGTTAAAATAGATCATACAGTATTTATCCAGGACCATTTTAAAGATGTTTGGGTCTCAGTCATACATCCCACCTCTCTCATAGCTCTCATATGTCCAACAAATGTTCCGCAGGCTGTTACTCTGTGCCTTTGTAATTCCTTTTTACTCCATTAAAAAGTACACTTTAGTACATAACCACATTGGTTTCATGGCAGTTGATTAGAAAGCAACAGAGGAAACGGCCATGTTGTTTGAATTAGGTATTCAGAGAGGGACCCTTCCTGCTGTTGCCTTATGTTGGTTCAGCCCCGCTCTGCCATAATAAGAAGGTAAAGCTGGCAGAGGGCCAGCCCCTTCTTGTGGCAGGCGTCGGAACTGCGCTCCAGATTTAACAGGATGACTTTTAACAAGCATGATAATGTTTGAAGTATGAACACTCTGCCTGGTTTGACAGCTGGCTGTAGTAAACCCCTGAAAGGAACAGGCAGGAAGAGAGAGAGAAAGCTTTTAGATTTAATGTATTTGTTGTTTTTGTGGCAAAATCCCCCAAATCTTACATTAAGTAGATTCGGGTTGACCAACAAGAAAGTTTAGCAGATGTGTTCTGGAAAACAGTCATGTTGTGGCTATTTTATGGACGTGCCAAAAATAAATACCCCCAGTAAATATACTCCGAGCTCCTTCTAACTCACTTTAACCTTGCATGGAGAAGATGTTATTCATTCAGCCTTGACTTAAAGCCTGGATTGCGCTGAGATAAAGTTATTGAATACATCCACTGAAGAACCAAGCAGGAGCAAGTGTGTGCTGCTCTGGCACAGCTCCAGGTCTGTGGCGTTGCGGACATGTATCACCACATGAGTATTGCGGCCACAGTGCGGCTGAGGAAACACTCTGAGCTGTCACTCCACAGCCCAGACGTGAGATGGATTTCGGACATGTTCTCTTAACTGGTTTATCTTGGTCGCACCGAAATCCTGCAGGGCCCTAAAGCGGTGAAAATCCCCCGCCTTAAACGAAAACAGATGTCAGGTTGTTTCAGGGTTCTTATCCTACGTTTGAGCATTTCCCCTAAAATCCCTTCCCCTTATGTGTGTGAGGAAGCCACAGCCGCCGCCCAGTGGGGACAGATGGCAGTGAGTGGAAATGGTGGCCAGACAGCATCTCCGGCTACGTGTCATCACCCCGCACCCACTGGCCACCACGCAGCCACTGAGCAGCAGCCCATCACAGCTCCAGGCCCGCTCCCAACCTCAGACCACTTATGCACGTGCTCTAGGGACCCATGACTGAATCTGTTTCCTGAAACCCTGCTCTTCTCTTGACAACCACTAGCAGAATTAATCTCCTGCTGACATTTAGGAATAATGAGCATGACAGTCCTCATTCTGGCTCATTTCAGCATTGGTTCTTTTTCAAATTAGTGCAGTGGGCTCTCTTAGAGTGGAGAGTAGAAGATGATCCAGGGCTATTTTATGGTCAATGCCAAGATTTTCATAGTGACAGAGAAATGACTTGAGGTATTTTAATTGATTCTCAGGTGTAGTCTGTACATGAGCTCTCTCTAGTGGTGCTAAAAGAAAAGTGCAGGGCCACACTTTTGTATCACAGAAGGACTGAAGTTAACAACTTATATCTGTACGATCATATACTACTAACAAAAATACATTGTAAACATAATGTATAATATCTCTAATTGTCTGTGTGACTGTGCTGCGTTACAGGAGCTGGTGGACTACCTGCGCAGTCATTCTCACAGTGCAGTGTATGCTTCAGCCATGTCCCCTCCTGTCACTGAGCAGATCATACGTGCCATGAAATGCATCATGGGAAAAGACGGGAGCACAGAGGGTGAGTATCAAAGCACACTAGGTCTCCATCCTGTGAATGTCACCTTCAATTTCAGTCTTATTAACCACATACTTATCAGGTCTAATGTTCTTCACACTGACAAATATTATGTCTGGCTTATAAAAATTTCTACACCTTTATATAATCTTTATGGAAACAATAGCAAACCAAATCCAGAGGACAGTACCAATGTTAACACTAGGAGTAAGTCCAGACCTGCGAGGAAAGACAAACAGCTGCTTGGTCAGAGAATGTGGTAGCAATTACAGGGGTCTGCAGCGGTAGAGAGAGAGAGGGGGGACGTGCAGTCCCTGAACACACGTGACCCTAACACAGAGGAAATCATTTTCATGTGTGTGTTGTGAGGACCGCTGTACCTCTGAAAAGTTTCTGCTTTAATGGCATCAGACACAAGGGCAGGGAAGTAGTCATTACCAAACCAGTCCTGATACTGCCAGCACAATTCCTCTTGAGCTGCTGAGACGATCACTGGTGGTAACATTAGTTCACCAAACCTGTGGGACTTAAAGTGTGAAGAATAAGATGAATATACTGTATGGCATACAGGACATGCCTGTGGTGGAGTGCTGTAATGAGTTAATCACTCTAAGGACTAAAGCCAAGAGCGCTATGGTTGAGGTACACGCTCTGGATCTGATGTAGCCCTGTCAAATATCTGTGGTGAAAAAATCGATCGTGGACTATGTGATAGAGGGGAAGGACACAGCAAACAGTGCAGCCTTTCAAAACATCAGCTCCAGGGTGCATCAAAACACTATGAAAGTCCGGTGTGACAACAAACGTCACGCGCTGTTTACGTACAGTATATGTGATAAGTTCTTACTCCTCCGTTCTCCAGCCGTTCTCTTTGCTCACCATCTTCTTTCTCTTTTATGGCGAATTTCACGCTTTATTGTCAAGTGGTGGCAACAGCTCTAAAATAGGGAAAAACTCAGGGAGACACCAACATCCACGCATTCTCACCTTCTCATATGATTTGTGTCTGACAGCAGGTTTTTGACCTCCATGCCCTCTATCTTAGCAGAGAGGAATAATTTACAAAATGGGGCCTGTGCTTTTTGGCAGATACCTGAATTCTCTCTCTCTCTCTCTCTCTCTCTCTCTCTCTCTCTCTCTCTTTCTCTCTCTCTGTCTCTCTTACATCTCTTTGAAAGAACTGCCAATCTGTTCCCAGGTAATCAAAGGGAAACAGAGCTGTGTTCCAAGGCCGGGCCAAGCCAAACTCTGCTGC
>OMNW01000702.1:0-10207 GCA_900303245.1 Selene dorsalis | reverse complement strand
GAGGACCAAATGTTTTTTCTGTCTACGAGAAGGCAGATGTAATTATTTTTCAATGTTTGCTTAGGTTTCTCTGTATAACCTCAGTGCAGGAAAACCATCAGTCTCACATAGCTGTTTTCTCCCAGCCAGCACCAGGACATGTTATATATATGCCCACATCGTATTGCTACGGTAAAGCAGTGGGCATTCTGTGTGTCTGGTAAAAATGGAAACATATACAGTCTAACTGTGAGACTGGCTCTGGATGCGGGCTGGAGGCGTGTTATATTTTGGAACAAGCAGACAGACGCCTAGAGCTCAGGGTGATGTTTGCCTCAGTGTGTCAGTGGCTCCTTCTTTCTGGGCTCCGGCTGGTCGAGAGTCCACTGCGTGCAGGATTTATGACAGTGGTCACTGCCGCATGAACCTCAGTCAACATGAGAGGTCAGTCTAATGCAGCTGAGAGTGCACACTGCGTAGAAATGTCGTTAGTTTTAATGGTAACACAAAAGATCCGTATTATAATCTTCTATCCTGAGTGAACACATCAGCAATAGATTAATATCATGCTCTGCCTTTTGTCTCTTCAGCAGAACAACATAAATGCAAAAAGCAGCTCCTCTGTCCAGCTGGCTCCTGAAGACCGGAGGTCTGGTCCAGAACATCGGCTGGCCCTGCCCTGGGCCAAAGGCAGCAACGTGCACAGAGACGGTCCTGGCACCTTCCTGCTAGATCTGCACAATTTCCCCGACCTCTCCAAAGCCGATATCAATGGACAGAATCCCAACATACAGGTGATCATGTGTGTCTGTGCACCTGCCAGTGCGCTTTGATGCTTTCATCCGCTTGTAAGACATGGCTACTCAAGCACATAGGACAGGAAGAGCAAACAGGAAGAAGGAGAATAGTTTGGTGCACATCACTACCCCCTTTTTCTGTCCCTTCCTCCTTCCTTCTCCCCCTGTTGCCTTTCACACTTCCTGGCTCATAGTTAAGCTTATGATAGATACTGAGGTCCCACGTCCATCATATAGACAGCTAAAAGGCAGGTGCTAACCAGCAGTGCCATGTGCAGGAAGACAGGCGGCAGCTTATGTAAATGTGTGGTAGGCCCTTGCCCAGAAGTCCCTCACTGGTGCAGATGGCCGAGTAACCGCTGCCATGTTTAAATCATTCTCCTGTCTAATCCAGCGAGGGGGTCTTTCCATTTCTGAGAGCATCACTGCTAAATCCGAGCACGAACAAAGTGTATTAACATCTCAAGATGTGGTAAGAGAGCGGAGCAACCAATTGAGCAAGGGCGTGAGGCTGTGGGAGAAGGGGAGGAGGGGTGGGTTGTGTCTTTGATCCTGGGATTCATCTGGCTTTCATGGTCTGGAGGAGGCTGAGTAGCCCTTTGAACTTTGTGTTTAGGTGGAGAGGGCCCGAGAGGTGGGAGGGTGGCTGTGGGGCAGGGGTGGTCGTCCCCCCTCATCTGGGAGGCACATGTGTTAGGACAGAAAGGGGGAGGGGGGTAATATTGTGTAGGGGTATCAGTGAGTGTCACCGCGCAGCAGCCGATTGTCCAGCTCTGTCCTAGAACATTACTGAATTAGCGAATTAGCGAATATCAACTTTAAACTGACTTGTGTGCTTTAACACAGGTGACCATTGAAGTGGTGGATGGACTGGAGGGTCATGAGCCGGAGAAAGGCCTCCGCAAGGAAAGCAAACCCAGCTGGGCTTCTCCTAACTGGAGAAATTGGTGGCCTCATACCTCTTCATCCTCCTCCTCTTCCTCCTCCTCCTCCTCATCCACCACGCATCAAACGGAGGAGAACGATCGTTCCTACACGAGCAACAGCGAAGACAGCAACTTCCTCAGGCCGCCGGCAGACTGGGACAGGAGAGGAGGCACTGGGGGAGGAAGCAAACCCCAATCTGAATATGGTGAGAGTGACAGGAGGGTGTGCTGGTGTTTTGCACGGAAGTGAGCGCGCAATCCGCACTGTGGAATATTTAGCGGGATCCATAGGCTCCTATTTGCGCACTGGTCCATCGTTTCCACAGATGGTCATAGTCTGATGTGGAATCTGTAATTTGCAGATTTGCTGATTTAAGCTGTCACCATAATAAGTGCAGTCATCCCAGGCGAGCCTCTGGGAGCCCCTGATTGAAGCCTTTAACACTCTTTTATGAGATGGATTCCTCTGTGGTGTGGAGCGAGCTACGTGACACAGTTTAAACGCCTGGCGACATCAAAGTTCAGCAGCAGGAATGGGGCCAGGAGCACTGTAAGGCTGCCACACCATTCTCACAACACTCTCCAAAAGTAACCCCACAGATAAATCTGCCGGGGAAGAATTTACACTCACTGTCATACAGTGTGCGTCGAGGCCCGTGTTGAAGCATGCCTAAACCAACATGGTCGGGCAGGAATGCGTGTGCTGTGGAAAATGTCATTTCATCTACTTGCACTTGCTCTGCAGTGGTTAGGAAGGCGATTTTATAATCTTTTTTTTTGTCAGACCATAGCCAGTGTTTAATGTTTCTGGCTTATCGCTGCGGTCAGCTCTCAGTCATACCACACAAATAGACAAGGAAATATTTTATCATCATTACTGTCCCGGTTTTAAACCTAATAGTCATAATTGCGGACAAGCGGTGGGGGTCATTCATCACAAGCCATTCGTAATGTATTCACTTGTGGGCTGAGGGCAGGTCATTATAAAGTTTTCTAAATTCAGAGTTTTGTCAGAGCGGCCACCATCAGCTCTCGGGCTGTAATAGGCTATGAGAGGGGGGACAGGAGCAGAGCTAGACAGCTATCTGGCCTTTATTCATATAAAATGCTCATAATGAGGGGCAGATGGCAGCGGGGGGAATTACTTCCATCCCAACATGCCCACATTAATTCTCCTCATTGATGGAGTACTGCTTTCAAGATGTGTGTGTGTGTGTGTGTTTGCGTGCAGTATTGATGGCGGCGGCGGTGGGCCGAGGTGGTCGTAGAGCCTGGTGGAACCGTTTCCATGTATACCCATTACAGCGATCTGCTCAGAGATAATTGGAGCTAAAGAGGATTTCTCGCCATTTCACTTCCTATTTTCGAAGCAATGAATCACAGATAGAGCAGGCGGATGGTGTCCTGTGCCACTGAGCCTCTGATGCTCTGGCACCACTGAAATTTTCTATCTGTAAATTGCCTGCTGGATCCCTGGGAGCTTTGGTGGAATTTGCAAAATGCTGCCCCGTTACTTCACTTTCCCATCACAGCATGAACATGTTAGTGTGGGCAATATAGTGCATTGCATATGTGTGTGTGTGTGTGTGTATGCAGCCTAGCATGGTATCTGCTTTGTGGGGCAAAGTCAGAGAGAGAGAGACTTGGAGCTCCCCTTCTTCCCCTTTCATGTCCTCCCCCCACTTATTATTAGTGAGGCATGTTAACAGGCCTGAGTAAGTTCAGCATGTGGCCTGCATCAGAGCTGAGGATCTCTGTCTGTCTGTCTCTCTGATCCAGACTACATAGATGGAGAGGGGGACTGGAGCAACTGGTCAGCCTGCAGTGTGACCTGTGGAAATGGCAACCAGAAGAGGACCAGGTCATGTGGCTACGCCTGCACTGCCACCGAGTCCAGGACCTGTGACATGCCCAACTGTCCAGGTAAAGTCTTGACTTTTCATCTCAGAACAAAAAAGTTGTAAATCTTTTGATCCACCGTAGAATGATAATCCATCTCTCTCAAGGTATTGAAGATGCCTTCAAGACAGCAGCGACAGAAGTCAGCCTGTTAGCAGGAACAGATGAGTTCAATGCCACAGAGCTCTTTGGTGTTGGTAAGATTTGGCGTGCTCTTGTCTTGCTGCAGTCTATCCCTCATTCAGATGTTCTTACATTATCAAAGGCAGTTCATCCATCTGGCAGCAGAGTTCCTGCACACACTTAGCATTCCTCATGCTCGGGCTGTGGCCCATTACTGCGCAGAGATGAAAATGTGCAGCAGGGCAGGAAGAGCACAGTATGCCGCTGCCCTCTCCGTCTTCATCTGTCTGTTCTTAATCAGCCCAGTGAAAACACACCTTCATATTCAACATCACTCCTTCACACACTTCTGGGTTCCTATTTTAAAGATGCAGCGTTTAATAATGTCCTCATTCCCTGCAGACACAGACAGCTGTGAGCGATGGATGAACTGCAAGAGCGACTTCTTGAAGAAGTACATGACCAAGGTGGCAAACGACCTTCCCAGCTGCCCTTGCTCTTACCCGACCGAGGTGGCGTACAGCACGGCGGACGTCCACGATGCTCCCACGCGCCGAGATTTTCGATGGAAGGACGCAAGCGGGCCAAAGGAGAAGCTGGAGATCTACAAGCCAACGGCCCGTTACTGCATCCGCTCCATGCTGACGCTGGAGTCCACCACGCTGGCAGCACAGCACTGCTGCTATGACGACAATATGAAGCTCATCACTCGCGGCAAAGGGGCCGGCACGCCCAACCTCATCAGCACGGAGTTCTCAGCCGACCTGCACTATAAGGTGGACATTCTGCCTTGGATCATCTGCAAAGGGGACTGGAGCCGCTACAACCAGGCCAGGCCACCAAACAATGGGCAGAAATGTCCCGACAACCCCCAGGACGAGGACTACTACAAACAGTTTGAAGAGGCACGGGAATTCTAGCCCGCTGTGGTGCGAGAGGAGGAAAACAAACACTGCTTAAATATTCAGCTAAACCTCAAAAATGGTGCTGAAACAATGTTTTTTTCAAATTCTCTTTTAGGTCAAATAACAAATGAACTTTTAGGCTCTGAGGAACAATACTCACGTCTCCAAGAGGAATAAAAATCCAGAGTCAGAAGCCTCACTCAGTCAAGGAACATTTCTTGACTTAACCAAAAACAGGCACAAAATGATGCTTTGTTTTTAATGGGTTTTTTTTGTTGTTGTTTTTTTTTTGTTTGTTTGTTTTTTTTTATAAAAAAAAATGCCTCTGATATTGTGCCAGTAATTGTGTTGCCAATTATAACTCTGTCAGATTTGGTCACTAAAGGGAGAACTGGCTTTGTATTCTTAAAAGGGAAAACTGTTATTCTAGAAATGATCTTGTAAGATTGTGTCCGTGTTCGTCTCCATAGGTTGTTTGTGTTTGGTGAATCTGAGAGGCCTGTGATAATAGAATAATGAGATCCTTCAGGAATGTGTTGGGCTGGGGGGTGGGGGTGGGGGACAGAGGACAGGGGAACAAACTTATCCCATTTTCTCCATTGCAATATCCAGGTTCCCATGTAAGCTTGTGAGTATGTTTATTTAGCATGCACATTTAAATCTCTACCAGTAATTTACCACCGTGTCCCTTTGTGTCTCTGAGGCAGATCTCCATTGTAAAAAGCCTGCATTATTTTTGTAAAGTATTTATTAAGCTGTAGCTGTGTCTGAGTTGGGTGTCTGTGACTGTGTTTCTGATTCACAGGCTGTATGGCTCAATTCTAACTTGAGATTCCTCCCCAGCTCAAACTCCTCCACCGATGTGCGTGTGTGTCCCTGTCTCAAGTTAGGATTAAACCGTAATAGACCGTAAAGAATGTGTGAATTCAACTGTATGGAAAGATTTTTGAAATATAAATCTATAAATAAATTTTTAAAAAATGAATGAATGTGTCACTATGAGATTTCCCTCCCGCAGTCAGAGGAAACAAAATAATAGCATCTCATCAGTTAAAACTCCTCCACGAGGCTTAAGCCAGCGCACAAGACTTCCATTAGTTCCATCCAGTGTGGCTCTCAGGCCAGGCCTTTTGATGGGATTGTGATATTTCTTCAGAGGGCGAGGAGGGTAAGATTCCCTTGAATGCGACTCAAATTATTTGTCTTTGGCATGTATCCTCACATTCCTGAGTAATTTCTCAGTGTACACACACACACTCTCTCTCTCTTTCTCTCTCACTCTCTCACACACATACTCAAAGCTGCCTGGCCATAGCAGGGACCTCTGACCATTCCCTCTGCTGAGTGCTGCAGTCATTGTCACACAGAGAAAGCCATTCATGGTGCCCTCATTCCTGCAGTCTTGTGTACTGCACAGCTGCCTGGGTGCAGAGCTTGTCTTTATAATGAAGCAGGCCCCAGCACGTTCCACACCCCTGAGGCGCAACTTGCAAGCGCCTTGTTGCTTCACTAGTCATACAAAACTCCTCTGTATGTGTCCTTCGACCCATTTATCCCTAAAACAGCCTTTTATCAATGACCTATCCCCCTAATGCTCACTGTAAATCACCGAGATGCTCCTTTAAACTGCTGATATACTGTATGTGTCAGAGCTGCCGTGTGTAAAGCTGTTTAAAAGTCCTCTATCGGTGTCTCTAGTAAAAACATGGTCCCAGGCTAAGATTACAGTAACTGGTGTGGTTATCTTAGCAGACTGTCTGCTGAACAGGCCATTAGGATCAAAGAAAGGTGTTTGTGTTTTATTTTGAAACATTAAGGTCTAGCTCAAATTGATGACACCACCCACCCCCCTCTCAGAGCCCTGTATCTCCTCTCCAGACAGGCTCCACGTGTCTCCACAGCATGCAATTTACTCATATACCCTCCTCACTTTTCATCTCTGGTG
Source organism: Selene dorsalis (assembly GCA_900303245.1). Classification (NCBI taxonomy): domain Eukaryota; kingdom Metazoa; phylum Chordata; class Actinopteri; order Carangiformes; family Carangidae; genus Selene; species Selene dorsalis. The sequence goes on along the minus strand of OMNW01000702.1, from coordinate 3,633 downwards.
TCACCCCCCCCCCTCCCCCTGAAACACTAGCGCAGCCTGCAGTGTGACTGCCGGTGCCAAGGTGCAGGTAAGAATACAGAGCCGAGGTGGTGAGGGTGTGCTGGTGTAATTGGTGTTAAAACACATGAGAGTGCAGACATACTGTGGACAAGCGGGTGCATCGAGCACAGGGAAAACTTGTTGCGTTGGCTGTGGGATGTCTATGAGGCCTTGCTTTTGTGTTACTATTTCCAGGACCCTACTTTGGTATGTTTCAAAGGATGCAAAGCACCATATTAGTGGTATATTGTCAAGGATCCGAAAGGGCTCATTAAGCATCACCAAGATATGATTGTTGGTATTTTGCCTCTATTTTTGTTATGAGAAGGAAATTATGTCCAACGTACTTACACTGTTTTAGACCCAGTTTGACAGCGCTGGCTCTGTGATTTCTCAGTAGATCTCCACATAAGAGCAAACTGTGGGAATATGAAAACAAGAGGAGTTAAGAAGGAGAAGAAAGCAATGGAAACTTGGATGAGTTAATGTTGTAATAAATGGAGCGAAAGCTCAGCTGTTCTCCACCTCTTTTCTCTAGAAATATTTTGCGTTCAAGCGAGTCCAGGTGGTTTGTTGTGCGAGCTGGAGCTCACTGTGAGGATCTTTGTGTAAATATCAGGGCGCATGGTGGCAATCAGGCATCTCTTTGTTTTGTGGCGTAGTGCAGATGTGGCAGAACCGTATTTAGCCACTCACTCCCTCACTTTCTTTCGCTCACTCCCTCTCTCTGCTACTTTATGGGTGGTGTAGCACAATGCAGGAAGTGTCTGGGCCACAATACCACAGGGCCTTGAGTGCACGGCAAAGCTAATTAAAAGGTTTTTCTTTGGTCTTCTAATCTGGAATAGCTGACCTGGACCAGGAGGTTGCTTATCTACCCCCCCACCCCACCCCCTTTCGGTGTCCTACCAGCAAAAACAGGGGCAGGGCCACTGGCACTCTGTTCACCACAGGTTTGCATCTTTGGCACAGAGAGTCAGGGGAGGACGAGGTGGTGGGGGCAAACATGTGCCTGCGTGTGCAGCTGAACAAACAGGTGAAGTAGCTATGGAGCATCCGAGAGGGCAGAGTGCCTCACTTAACCCCTGCTGCCAGGACACGACTGAGGTGCTGCAGGGATCTACAGCTACAGCATCTATAACATGACTGAATGCTCTATTTCACTTGAATATACTGTGTAGCATCCCTGTGTGATGAACAGCATCTTGTTGGCCGGCCTTCATGTTTTGTGAGGTACCTGACCCCTTACTCCTGACTTCAATGCTGGCTCAAACAAAAGCTACAATAATGTGCACCCACTCATAAATCCACCCAATCAAAGCTGTCGCATTAATGAGGACAGCTCAGAGGAAAAAGAATCTGCTTTGCCCCCTCATAAAAGTGTTATTATATTCAGTAGTGCTTTTCATTGAGCTAAACCTATGACTAATGTACCACCACATTTTACACACTCTGCTACCATCATGTGCTAATAGAAGTGAGGAGAAGTCAGTTTCCCTCAAATACCAATGGACTTTTAAAGAGGCAAACATCATTTAAAATCCAACGCATCATTACATAGAAAAATAACGTCCATTTTCAATCATCATACATACACACAGCATCATTGATTTCAATGTTTGAAAGAAAGCAAACTCAAGCTCAGTGAAATGCTGCCCCGAGAGGCGAGAGTGAATAAAGTGCTGACATGCTCCACTGTTTGGCTCTGATCATGCTAAGAGCAGATCCTGATGTGGATCAGTGTGAGGGAAGTCTGGCTCCTCTGTGTCCTCAGGGTCAGCTCTAGCTTCGTCTCACAGAGGCAGTTCTTCACACTGTCTGCCTTTAACCCTGTATGTGTGAGAGTTGATGTTAGACACTGGCACAGAGAGGCTCCAACAGTGTCAAAGGGGTTGGTGGCTCTGGGGTGGTGGTGGTGGTGGTGTGTGTGTGTGTGTGTGTGTGTGGTGGGGGGGTCAGAATGAGCATGGAAGCTGCATGGCTGTGATTCACTGTGACAGCACCGCTTGGCATGTGAGGACAGCAGGCCAGGCAGGCAAGGCTGCCGCCTTTGATCTTTATTTGCTTCACCGTCTGTTTTGTATTTAAGAGCCTTGCTGAGCGCGAGGCATTGGATACACCTTGAATGGCTCAGGACCCCGTCCACTTTTTTTAAAGACCCAGGATCCTTTTTCAAAGCTAAGGGGATCCAGGACAGAGAGGGATGATGTTTGAAGAGAAAGGTCCTACGCTGAATAGGGCTCCGAGGGTCTCCCAGCAACACAGATTAGCTCTGAGGAAAAAAGAAAGAGCGCTCTGTAATAACACATAATCAAGCTAATGGAGAATGGTGTGAGCGCGGGTGAGGGGCAAGGTAACCTACATCTCCTTTTAGATGGACCCTCAAGATCAAACCGGGGTCAGGGGGCTGTGGAACAAAAACAAACATGCACAGCACCTCCCCAGCCAGCCTTCTGCTGCTCCTCCTGACCTGTCAAATTCATTTTGCACGTTAGTGATGTCGAGAGACTGTGACATCTTACACCTGAGAGGCAAAGCAGCTGGAGGGCATCAATACTATCCCACAACCAGACCTGATGCGCTGACAGCGAGGCATCCCTCTCTTCAAACAGCGAATATATTTATCTTCTCCAACATCTCTATTGCACGTTCCTCTCAGACACTACAGTGGCCATGATCCAGAGTCAGCAGCTGTGCAAACTCTTGCTCTTGAGACTGATACAATTGATATAAATAACTTCTCCGTCTAATCAGAGCCGTTAAAATTATATTTAAGAGGAATCAAATCATCACAAACACTGGAGAGTGAAAAAAAACATTCTTGGTTTGGGGTTTTTAAATGAGAAGAAAAGCTGAAATGTCATAAACAGCAGCTCAGAAAAAGAACGTGTGTGTGGCAGAGATGCACATCACATGTTAAAAGAGACCACTGGTCCTCAAGCAACACAAACTTCATGCATTTCTCCACTCAGAGTGAAATGTTTTAGTTCTCCTCATAGAATTCTTTCTCCACTCCACTTACTGTCCAGCATGTAATTTATTCCCAGACTATACATTTTTGGCAGTCCACTGTTCAAATGATGATATTTATGCTGCCTGTCGGGTTTGACGCACACACTCTGCTCTCCAAATAGCAGTGTGTGTCTTTTTTTGGAAAATGTACAGGAAGAACATGTCTCATGTGATGGAGGCGAAGAGACTAAAGATAAATGTAGCAACATAGATTTTATTTACTTTGAGCACTGTAGACAGGTGTGCACATATTTACCATTTCCATAGCTTATACCATTTTATATTAGTTGCATTTTCAAGTAAAGAATATTTGTGGAGACTCTTAGCAGTAACTGAATGAAACAGCAAAACCAGAGGAACTGATTATTCCAACAGAAGTGTCAATTTAGGCCATTTCTCCTTTCAAGTACAATAATTCTCAACAGCACCATTTCATGGGCTTGATGCATAAATTAGTCCTTAGCTGTCTTTTTCAGCAAGAAAATACATGTCTCTGTCAGCGTGACAATACAAATATAAATTGTTATCTTTAAATGATGACTAACAGTCATGTTTGGCGGTGGGGTCTGATGCTGCTACCTG
>OMNW01000701.1:104102-114240 GCA_900303245.1 Selene dorsalis | reverse complement strand
CATTTACAGTACTTTCTTTTTTGAGAATTGACCTTTGTTGTACTGCATATTGAACCCTGTCATTTTGATTGCTTACAGTATGTGCATGTGACAAGTACTGCAATAAATATTTTTCTGTCAGAATCTTGCCATTTTGTACACAGTAGAACAAATGTAAATCAATGGTGTTGACAGGTACTTCAGCAATACAAAAACAGATCTACAATATTTTACTGTATACACATTTTCTGATTTTATTGTAAATACTCTGTGACAGTATATTTCTAAGTTATATAACTAAGTTAGAGTGCTCAATACAAAATCCAAATTGTAGTATGTTGTCAGTTGTAAAATAGTCAATACTATGAGGGTGTTGAACAAAAGTTGATATTGATAGCTGTAGTTTCAATTTTGTTATCCATTGTTAAATAAATGAGAAACATACATGTTCAATTGAGCACAAATTGTAGGTTTTGATGGAAAAGTTTGGTTTTGATGGATGTGTGACAAGTTTTGAGAAAGTGGTGTCATTCTGCAAACATCATAAAGTGTTTTGGTTATTTCAGCTTCTGTTAAGGGCTTTGTGTGAGCTGTTTTGAAAAAGTAAACTGTGAATGGAAAAATGGGCCAAAACGATCGGGAAAAACTGTAAGTAGCCTCCAAGGTTTGACATCACACATTGCACTCATACTGCCAAGGAAATTGTAACATTTTTATTCACACACACAAAGTAACTTCCATACATCAAAGTTGTCTTCATCCATTGGGTTAACAGGGAAAAACTGTTTCTTACATTTAATAATCTGCACATTAACCTGTTAGAAATGGAGCAAAAAAAACAGGACGACATACCTGTTGACTGTAGACCTAAATAGATACATGGCCAACCCTTGGATCTAAAATTAGCACCTCCCTTGTGGCCAAGTTTAGAGAAGGTTAAGGGGATTAGGTGAAAGCCATCATGGGTTATTCTGCTCTATGTGTTGGAGTTGCAAAGGAAGAAAAGACAAGACAACTTGTTTTCGTCACTTACAATTTTATGATGTTATATCGCAAACACATTCCCACACTGTTCCCTAGATTCAGTTTAACTGTATGGACAGTTTTATTTTCCCAGTCTTACACTCAAATGCACTTCCAGCCAGAGATAGTTTGCAATGCTCGTTCTTCAATGGGTTTTAATGCACTTTCTATAATTGGATAAAACTGTGATAGCAAAGTCAATGTTTATGAATCGGTAATCTCATCTGTAAAGCTCTGTAAATGTTATACAGAATCTTTTTTTGGACAAAAGTGAATGTGTTGGTGTGATGGTCTACAGCTCTGATCTAGCTCATTGAGAGTAATTAGCTTTGTGTGTGTGTGTGTGTGTGTCTGATTTGTTGGTGGTTTTCCTATAACCATGTTTAACCCAACAAAGTCAAGAAGGCCTAACAAGATTAGTCTCTTGTCAGTCTCTGACTACGCTGGCTGACCTGTGGCTCATATGAACCTGTTTATCTGCCCATGACAAATAATACTTGGAAGATTTCAACTCTGTGAGTTCAACACTAAAACACTTGCAATAGAAACTTCTATTTGTTGGCTCCCATGCTTTGTAGTGATTTTCCACATGATAAATAAAAATAAAGAGAAAATATAAATAAATATAAAGACAGGAATCAAGTGAGAATACAACATATGTATGGAATGAGAAAACACTAGTTCCATCAGTTTCTGATGAATATGTGTAAAATCAACTTTACCTATAATTTAAATAAAATTAATATTCAAAGCTCTCCTCAGTATGAAGTAGCCCAGTGAAATGACTTTAACTTAATGAACACATGAACAAAGAGTGAACATTTAAGGTATTGTGATGTCACAGGTGTGCCTTAGAGGCCCTTGAGAGCATCTGTTGCAGTGATACGATCCTACAATACGGTGGCTTATCTGAGACATGGTGATTCAAGTCTGGACATAAAGATCTACTGAAAAAAAAAAAAAAGGTTCAGGTTTAGACCCAATTCCAATCTGCCCCATAGAGACTCAAGCCCTGACACTCACTGACTTAATTGATATCAGCTGGATTGGAATTGGGCCTTAGTCACTGCAAAAATGCTACATGTTAACAATGTTAGATCACATCCACCAGATGGTAATGTTGAGCCATGTTGTAATTCTTGGGCTGCACACTGAGGATGCAGTTTGATGTGCACTATTTATGCCGCTTGTGGGAAATTCTTAATAGACAAAAAATAAAGCATGACTATACAGTACATTACATTACTTAACTACACAAGCATCCCAAGAGTCAAATTAAACATTGAAACATTTAATTCAGCGGGGAAAGGGGTGTAATGATGAGTGGAGCACATCACCTAAAAGATATAGGTGTTCGTTATTGTTTTGCATTGTTACACATCATATACAGTATGTATTCTCTACTGCTGTTACAAATGAGATGACACGTTCTGTTGTGAGAAAGGGTTTACTGAGGTGCAGTCAGTTATGGCTGTCATTGGTGTGTCACTGCAATAAATAAAAATATAAATAAAATACATAAATAAATATCTTAAAATGAAAAAAAAACATGAAAAATGTAAAAAGTCTTTTCATATTTGAAAACAGAGGGAATAAAAACATGTGTACATTATTCATATCCTCCCAGCACATGCACCAAAATGATTTAAGATAAAAGCGGACCATATGCAATGCTAGGCGTGTGTCTCACTGCAATTAATGCTGCAGGTGCTGTATCCGAGCCCAGGCTTCATTATTAATGGGCTTTTCCTGATGCTTTCAACCACACCTCATGGTTTCTCCCTGCGGGTGGAGACTGCGCGATGTACCTCAGACTCTTCAGAATATAATCATTGTTTTTGTGTGTGTGTTAAAAAGTCATTGTTTGAAAATAGATTAAAGGGCAGAGTTAAATGCAGTCAGCCTGACAGTGATAAACAGCAGCTAATGAGTTGTATACGGACACAGATGAATGCTTCAGTGGCTTTTTGTGTGACACTGTCCGTGAAGTCCAGACAGTGACTGTGGATCTGTACTCCACTGGGTGGTGACAAAAGATTATAACAAAGGCAGCATTAAAGCTCCATTCATCAGACCTTTTCATCTATTACTCAAATCCTACAGGAGTTTTCTGCACTTGCTGCTGTTACTTCCTCCATCTGTTACCTTCTGACAATGTTAAGGGAAACTCCTTTCTCTCTTTCTTTTCCAAAGGCTCAGATGACCAAAAGTGGTCTGTATTTCAATACAGTATGGTGTAAAGTGATAATTCATTCTTACACACACACACACACACACACACACACACAAGAATGTTGCTGAGTAAAGCCTGCTCATCACATCTTCAAGAGATTTATCATGAAGTTGTCAGAGGTACATTTTTATGAGGTTTGAGTCAGAAAAGAGGTAAGAAGACAAAGGTATCGCTTTGGATTCATGGGGACAGACTGATAAAAATCAATTATCAGGAAAATATCTAACTTGGCAGACATGTGGCATGGTTGTAAAATTTATTTCTTGCTACCTTTTCTTCCCCTCAGAACTGCTGCATCTTTTTTCAAGACAGATCATGCCCTCCCAGGAGAGTGACAACCATTTATTTATTTTATTTTTTTCACTTGAAGGAGCAGTGAATGAAGGTTGAAGACAGGTCAGGGTCAGAGAAGTTTTGGGAAGGCTTTATTTATATATTTTGAGAGACTTTTCATCTTTTCCAAAGCTCATATCTGGCGTCACAGTGTGAGAGGCAGCGCTCACACAATGAAGGCATCCTTTTCAGATGTACTCCTGAAATCTTCCACTTCCATCTATTAGCTGCCGTTAAGGTCCTGCCTTCAGCATGTTAATGCTCTACCACATCAACACATTCAACAACCTCACTTTCCCCATCATCCATTTGCTATCCAGACGACTGAGAAAAATAAGAACATCTTATGTGGGCTGATTATGATTATTATTCACCTGTGTCATGGTATTAACATGGAGGATTTTATCATCCACAAACACACTCCCAAACTTTTTTTATTTTATTTTATTCGTTTATTTTCAAAAATACTGAATTATTTCTTTGTGCAAAGGAACAGCACTGGGCAACAGTAATACATTATGAATACAGAATAAATTGAGTTCAATAAATAACAACAATCACTATTAAATAATGATGAAAAATGTATTCATAAGTCATGTATGAAATGAAATGTTTGTGCCATCACTCTGACCCTGAATTTTGACCTCCAGAATCTAATCACTTGAGTAGATATTTGTGCCAAATGCAGTAATATCAATAATAAAACATTTCAGGAATTTTAACAAGATTTTCCAAATGTCCTAAAAAAACTGTCTGACTGTTTTCTACAGTCATTGTGTTGTACAACATTTTGCTTCCTGACATATTTAGAGGTCACAAAACAATCTGGGTGAAATAAAGATCCTTTATGGTTGTTTTTAATGCATGTATCAGGGATGCTACTGTCTCTGTAACCACTGTTTTTGTGTAGAGTCTGCATTTACTTTCATTTGACATTACAAGCCTTTACAATACAAGTTTTTACAATATAGTATCTACAGTAAAAACACACATGAATGGTGACAGCAACTCAAAGTGGCAAAGGCAACAGAAAAAAAAAATTGCATAGAGATGGCAGGACAGACACAGCGCAAAATAAATGAATAGCTGGGCTTCCCTAAATGGCACATGTTGAGAGAGAGTGCTGTTGCAATGTTTTGATGATAAACAGCTGAAAGGTTGGAGGTCTTTTTCAAATGTGATGATCAGTAGTCCTGCGTCTTCCAGTTCAGTGCAGTGACCAACTTTTAAAGACGCTGGATGTCCTTGCAGTTGTCCAGTGACCAGAAACAGAGGTTCAAATGAAGACTTGTGATGCTTCAGTTCTGGAAAGAGTGAGCATTACAAATTTGTAAAGCCTATCAGATCAGATCAGATTGATATTTGTCAGTTTGTTTGCAGCCCCTTCTGTCCCCAAGTGACTGCATCAACATCCAGTTTCCACTGTTCCACTAAGAGAAACACACAAAAACTAAATCTTATTCTGTATTACATAAGAGCATTATAATCCCTTTTGTATAAGCTGTCCTTGAAATAGGCATCCTGAAATGACCAAGAACAGGTGTTTAAATCTGCCTGGTTCAAACTTGAGAGCATGAGACTGTTGCGTATTTTTATGGTTTGGTTTCAGTACAGATAATGGTTGATGATTAATGATTTCTCAGTTAATGGCCAGTTTCATCAATCATTTAATGAAAGAAAAAAAGGGAAAGAAGTCAAGGTCGATGCAGTGATTCTTGGGACTTTTTCTCCCCTGGTGTTCCCATGATGAACAGTCTGTGGAGGTCAATGGTCACCGCTGCTCGTGATGAAAGAGAAGAAAAGCACGGATGATAGCACGACGCATTGATTTTTAATTTCTCCCGGCACATTGTTCTGTCAACAAATGTCCCTAAAGCTTCCTTTTTCCTTTCTCAGTGTCACGTACACGTACACATACAAACACACATACACAGTCTTAAGTATCACAAGGACACGGCGGATGAATAATTTTGCAAAAAGGTCCCTCGGTCGTTCCCCTGTTACTATCACCACACAACTTCTCATGTGCAATGAACAGCAGTCAGAATGGGTGACATTAAACAATATACTTAATAAACCCAGGAGTTTACACAGGCTCATGTTCTCCTAAGATAGCATGGAGGTATGAAATTTCCAACCTTTCCCTGGATAAAAACAGAAAATAACTGAGCGTTAAAATTGCAGGCTGCCACATAAAAGCACCCTGAAGAATGTCATAATCTCCATAACTGGCCATTCCATTTGCTGTCAACACTGTGTGGGTATAAGACAGAAAGGACAAAAATCAATGGATTTATTTCACAAGGGAGAATGTGCACTGCGTGGTTTTGTCTTTATGCGTAATGGATCAGAGAGAAAGGTTCATTAGAAAACACAAGAGGAACATTCTTACTGGAATACAGCTCAAAAAAATAATAAAAAAAAAATGGTGCTCCTTGGTTAACTTTAGAGTTATACCATCAAATTGGACCCAAACTGTCAAGCTCCCTGTTTTATGCTTTTGTGCTTTTATTCTTTTTACAAAACACACTAATTCAAGACAAAGACTGACCTGTTTTACTGTGGAATCATTTTGAAAGATCCTGCCTCCCGATTCCTCCTCAACGCAACAACAAAGAATAGGATCAACTGTTTGCGAAACAGTGATCACCAAGTCATAGCTGACCAATGATGACAAGACATGGAAGCATTGTGAAGCGATGGATTTGTCTACATGTGGCACGAATAATAGCGATGATTGGTCGGTGGACAAAACAACAACAAAATTCATTTTTACTGGTGATTCATTTCTTGACACAAGCCTGCGAGCTCCTCTGATACATTCTTATATGGTGAATTCACTTATTTTGAGGTGCGGTGTATGTGTGTGTATGGTGCTGTGTGTTCAAGGTTGCGAGTGTTTTAGTGTGTGTTTATGTTGTTATCTTTTGTGCAAGGGGTGTTGTGGGGATAACAGGCATGGTTTGGGGTTGAGAGCTATAGGAAATTCTGAATCATTTATACTGTTTGATCCCAGCAGCACTACTGAGCTAAAGCTGGGAAAAACACCCAAAGGTATGTGCAGAAGGCTATAGAGAGACAAATCAAACTAAAAAGCACTGGAGCAGAAACATAGGCCTGTGCTGAACAATATCCTAACACACTGTTTTACTTGAAGACAACAACATTTCCATCTCCTACTTTTGATTTAAATTGATTTCTTCTTCTGAAACAGCCCCTCGGGGTTTGGAATCATGTCTAAGTCATATATATTTTTCATCTAATGGCAGAAATCCTAGATTACAACCAACCTTTAATTGGCCATGTCTTTTTCCAAGAGTTTTACAGTATTTCTGCCAAATCTCACTGAAATACAGTCAAGAGTTTGGGAGATATCGTATTGACAGATGGAGACTAATTAAACGGTTAGAAGCATAAACTCCTTGCCAGAGGTAAATCAGAAATCTGAAAATGTGCAATTGTGATCAAAGCCAAGATAATTCATTGGGAGTTTAAGTTTACTCAGAAACAACAAATAATTGTGGAAATATTGATATTCTGAAGAAACAAACAGTGGAGAAGCCAGTGATTGTCTCATATATGTCTCTGTGTATTCATGAGTGTGATAAATATTTCTTTATAAATCATTTCTGTCCCATTTAGACTGGAGTGTTATGAAAATGAATGTCTTTTGCTGACTGAGTGATACAGTTAAATCCCTGGTTGGATGGCCGAGTTCCCTGTTCCTATGTCAAAATGAATTTGCATAGTCTTTTCTGAGACTGTCTTCATATAAAAGGAAAGGAAGTCTATAGGTCGTATAGCAAAGGTTAGTCCCAACCACAGTGGCCCGAGTTTGAATCTGACTCGTGGCCCTTTGCTGCATGTCATCCCCCCTCTCTCCCCCGATTTCCTGTCTCTCTCTCTCACATTGTATCTATCAAGAAAGGCCTGCAAAGCCTAAGAGCGAAAAGCCTGTGTAAGGAAGTTGTGATGGATGGCTGGGTCAACAAACCTAACCAAAAAGACCAGTTTTAGTGTCTCAACTTAACCAAGCCATGACCAATATTATCTTATATTATGTTAACGTTATAGTATGTGCCTTAGTTACTGCTCCAGTGCAATATTCAGTTGTCAAGACGACAGGACCAGCCTTGCCAGGCTCCAAGTATCCCTAGAAAATCCATACCCATTATTCTGGGTAAATTCCATTGCCTGGATTGTAAGCATACATGTGCATCAGTATGTTTGGATACTGAAGACTGGACTGAAACAAATATTCTCATTACTGCTTCAGTGCAACTTGTAGCTTACTCCGACTTCAAAATGCTGTTATTATAGTGATATGACTGGAGCAATTTGCAGGTTTCAGCTGGCAGCTCATAGACCAGCTGTGTGATCAAATGTTGTTTTGAATCCAGGGCTGCCAACTCTAATGCTTTCAGGCTCCGTCTCACATGCTCACGCTGTCCAGACAAATCTCATGCCATGTAATAGGAAGCAACAAAAGCCCCAGCCTTAATGAAAAATACTATGAAGGTTTGTCGAGTCAAATTTTGTTTACATAGACCAATATCACATATTTACCTCAGGGGGCTTGATAATCTGTACATCCTCTGTCCTTAGACCCTTGAAACTCCACAATAAACCTTTAACAGGTAAAAACTAAAGAGACATGGAGGGGGCTGTCTCTTCCAAGACAGATAGACATTCAAATAGATGTGTGTGCAGAATAGAGCAATATATTTTTCGTATGAACAATTGGGATGACAACATTATAGACAACAGATAGGCTTTCAGCCACACCACCTTCTTTCCACCATGAAGATGCAAAACCAAGCACATCAGTGGCATGTGTGGGAGGAGGAAACAAACTCAAAGGGACAGGAAAGAAGCCAAGATTCCCACAGGAAGACAGTGATCAGAAACATGCATAGCTAGCCAGCAATAGCCAAAAGAGGGGGAGAGAGAAGTTCCAGGATAGCTGAAGTTTCAAGCACAAAAAAGGAGGAAGGAGAAACAGATTTAAGACAGACATGAGGGGACATGGACACAGCGCACAGAACATCTGAATAATAACAGGGGCTTCACTTCCGCCCTGAGATGGATCCACAGACATTACAGAGAGTACAGAAACTGAACACACATTTTTCTCCAGAATTACAAAATACAGTTTTCCCCATCCCTGTTTCACTTTGAAGCTGCAGTGTACATTTCAATGGAGACATGTTACACCAAAGTGTAACTGATAATGTTGTCAGTGGACGTACCCTGGGCTTTGCAGAAACATCAGCAACACCTGATGTTCCATTTGTTGCCCACAAGTGGGTGAGTTTATTAATGATCACAGAGCACGAGGAATGATATGTCTGCATCTTAAATAGAGATGTGCATTTGGCACAGCAGCGGTAAGTTTGTTAATTACATAAATCTTTTGATACAGATCTGAAGGTAATTAATGTTCAGTGCTTTTCTGTAAGTGAAATCTTTTGTAATATTTCAACCGCCCATAAAAGGTGCCAACTCCTCTGAAGAAGAGGATATTATACTTTTAAGAGGCAAAGCAAATAAATTACACCACATGGGCTGACACATAAAGTATTGTATGATACAATATTACATGGTATTGTATGAAGTAAAATTATCTCTGTAATATAATGATCCACAAAACCATTAATTTCCCACACTGTGTGGAACCATAGGGATCCCAGGAAGTTCTCTCATTTCAAGATTTCAAGATCGTTCAGCCCTGACAGGCATCACTCTCATATGGCAGACTGAACTCTCCTCTCCCCCCAGGCAATATTCAGATCTTTAATTAGCATTGTGTGGAAATAAAAAAACAAACAAACAAAAAAACATCAACTCTCTTTTCATTGAAATTAAGCCACTCTGTAAATGCAGAAGTACGGTGACTCACTGAAAACAATGAATCAGGCTCAGTGTTTGCCTCGACACAACTCAGCGTCACCTGGTAACACACCAAAGATCACACCAGGTTTCATGATTTACCTGTATGACTGTCACAAAAGCAAACATCTGGGTGTATCAAATTAAATGCCTGTGTAAAAAACTGTTTATTGCTGTTGAGATCTGTCTCACAGTTGGCCACATGACAGTTTAGAAGGTGCTGTCACTATTTCCACCATAGGTCTCCTAGTGCAGGGACGGCATACTAGCCAATTAGAGAATTAGTTAGTAAATAGAGGCAAAGCTAAGGATATTTATCAGCTTTTCCTCTTCAGTCCCCTCCTCGGATTGAAAAACATACTGTCACTAGGTGGCCATTCCACCCTGTTTTTTGTGACCAGCCACTGATGTGTTATTTTCTCTCCATGAGTAAACTGCACAAAGCCGTGAGCCAAATGTAAGTCTTTGTTGATGGGCTGTGGAGTAGAAAAATGGTTTTACTGCTGCTAGTTTCTCTTTGGCGAGGGAAGCAGGATGCAGTTAAAGAGGATTAAACACATCTAACTGGAGTCTGCTTTCACTGTAGCCCTGGAGTCATTATTGTTGAACAGAGATATCACAGAAAACTACATCTAGGTGTTTCTTCATACCTATCTATATTACCTGTCTGCTCCTTTCTGT
>OMNW01000701.1:91684-103717 GCA_900303245.1 Selene dorsalis | reverse complement strand
CATTAACAGTTTTTCTATGAAATAAGCTACAACATAAGCCATTAACTCGCTACATAAAACAGTGTGTAGCTTCAGAAGTTAATCTGCTAAGTACACAATTCTTACCAAAGAAAGGTCTGATGAGGAAAACAACCAAAATAAAATCCAAGCCATAGTAAAGCAGATTTACCCCTTTACACTAGTGTAACCACAAAGAATGACTTAAGCAAATTATATTCATCAACAAGTCATCTGCCTCGCCATTTAAAAAGAACAATGCAAACATGTATTACATTGTGTTGTGTGGTCCCAGTTTAATTCAGGGCAATTAAGTCAAACAACACAGATACTGTTTACCAAATGAAAATGCATAACCCAAGAGTTTAGGACAGGACATTTGGGGGAAATCCACAAGAACACTCTCTGCACATCCATTATTACCCATTTAGCCCTCAGTGGTGTGCTGCCTGTTCCCCTCTCCAATGGAAATGTGCACAAGCTGCAGGGGAGGGAGGTTTTTGCCCTTTACCCCATCATTAACCTTTGTCTCCCTTCCCCAGACACAATGACATGCACCGGTGAATATCGACCACATGGCTAAGCAGACAGAGAGGGCAGTCTATGTGTGTGTGTGTGTGGCGGGGGGCAGGGTGCACACTCATGTTGGTTGTCTGTAAATCATATCCTTTGTCTCTCGAAACAGAGTCTGGGTCAGTGATCAAGGTCACTGGCAAAGTCCTTCCTGGAAATACAGACCGCTCAATTCCACAGTGAAATTCACTTAAAAACAAAGCCTGGGGAAAAGGGACAAATGTCTCATCCGTACTGTCATCAGCAATAACCTGTGTGCGTAAATGGACATTGATGTCATTGATTTAACTCTCATTTTTAGCTCCCCAGTGGTTCCCACAGAGTCAGATGTGTTTTTTATTTACCTGTTTGATTTGATTTTTTTTAATTTTTATCTCATCTATGGCAGTTAACAGAGGCAAACAGTCAGGGGAGGCTAACCAGGAAAATGTGTGGACTGCTCTCTTTATATTGAAATCATCACATGCATTGTATAGTCTGTGACTGTAGGGTCTGGAAAGAACTAACTGCTTTATAAATATACTTTTAGCTTAAAGAAATATTGCAGGTATTTTTGTGACTCTGGTATTTATTTTGTAGATATATTTCTATTGCTGTTTGGATACTTTTCATGTCTGTTTCTTATACTTGCTATTCCTATGATTTTCAGATTACTCAGAATATTTTCAGATATTCAGTAATATTGTTGCATATATTTATTGATGTTTGTATATTTCAGTGAAAAAGAAGATGTTTTACAGACAAATGTATTGATATTTTAAGATATTTTGAGGTCAATCAATTATTTCCTGTCTGATATGATGACTGTTAATTATCACCTCCACTGACTGTACCAGCTTTTTTTTGTGTGACTTTTAAGCTTGTTCAGGAATTTGACATGATGTCATTTATGTTTTCAAAAAGCCCAAATCTGTGTGATCTACTGTGCAGATAGTGAATGGTTTTGTGATGTACTGTTTAATGGAAGCCACTGTTCCTGTCAACTTGCTTTTAGGGAAAATCAGGGTGTAAGGGAGGTTAATCCTGACCATTATGCAGTCCAGAACCCTTCTCTTATCTGCCCCTGTCCAGAAGCTTAGAGGCTCCAAAAGCATTCTGTTTTTTGTAATTACTGCCATGTGAAATGGGTCCAGAAGGAGCTAAATGGGGTGGGGTGGAATGGGGGGATAAACAGGCAGGGAGGCTAGAGGGCTTGTGCTATCACATGCAGAGATGAAAATGGTTCTTTTATTGCACCTACTTTTCCTTTCAAAACATAATCTTAAACAGTAGCTGATACAGATCAAATCTGTGTTGCTGTGTGAAAGTGCAGTTTGTGCATCTGTGTCTCTTCGGCACTGGTTGGCAGAGTAGGAGGGAGATAAGGGAAGTGAACCAACAATAAGAGAAGTTAACTGCATCAACTTCAAAGTTCTATTCTTTATTTGAATATTTCAATAAATCACCACATCTTTTCAAATTGTCCATTTAGAAAAAAAATACCCACAGTGACTATTTATTGTTAGACCTCCAGTGACTGTAGTAATACTGACGGAAGCAAAGGAAGAGTGATGCAGTTTAAACAGAGACAAAGTCTGTTGTGATGAGGCTGGGAAGGCTGGCTGGCTGGATGGATGGATGTCACAACAGCACTTAAAGACATTTGGATACTTGTCTGTGGACCATGACATTTAGTGCCACTCACTCCATCAGCTAAATATTAAGGTAAGTGAAATAATAAAATCTAAAATAAAACTGTTGGGAATATTAAAGTCATTAAGATTCATGATAGTTGCTCTAACATTTTTGCTATAAACTGAAATGCTTACCTTAATGGTGCTGGAGGAAATGTAGTAAATATGATTCATCATCTGGGGATCACAAATATGTGCAGAGGTTAATGGCATCCAACCAAATGACTGAGAACACACTGATGTTCATACCATTTTCCCTATATATTCCCTCGTTAGCAGTGTGGAGCTGTTAAGTGTCCTGTAGTTAAAAGACTATGCGATTGGATAGTCAATTTCCCCATCTCCTGTGTTGTAAAACACGATATAAATGCTTTTTTTATTCTCTTTAAGTGTTTGACACCTCAGATACATTACTTTATGATACTCTACAGTGTATAATGATCAAGAACATAATAATAATCATGATGTAAAGGGCATAGCATATACAGATAAACAAGAAAAAATATATATAAATCCAATAAAATTCTCTGTTAGATTAATCAGGTTTATATTCTGAAGTCAAGGTTGGACTTATTTTTCCATGTGTGACACTCGGTGTTTGAGTGCACCTAACATTTTCTGTTTAGCACTCCAACCACCCAAAGCATCACCTGATCTCTACCAGGCGCACAGCAGCATGACACACACAAACACACTCAGCGACTAATCATGGAGCACATGACAATGCACATGCACACTCTAGGCAGAGGGAGCACAGGCTCCAGTGAACATGTGCACTCACAGCATCACACTTGGCAGACTCCAGTAAAAGTATTATGATTGTTAATGACACAGTCTTTAAACCTGGATCAGCTCCAGATACTGTATACTGCATCTCCTCCCATGTACTGCTGGCTCTATTATCAGAAAAGGATTGAGTTAAGTCTGTAAAGTTGTTCCATTAATGGATGTAATCGTGCTGACTGCAATTTCTTACAGCAGTTTAAAAGATGTTATTCAATTACCATATTCAGGCCTGGTTTGACCCTCAGATTCCTCTTGTTGGCTGACAGAAGCCGTACGTGTTCTGGTCTTGAGCTGTGTTAGCTATCTGTCCACGATCAACCCACAGTTCTCTTACAGAGAAAATTCCACTGTTCCAAGGCAACAATTCAGTATAGAGGTAAAAAAAAAAGAGTAAAGGTCTCAGACTGATATTTTATCTGAAGGATCTTATCTCTTTTAAAACCTGATTATTGTAGCCTAAAGGCCCTTTCACACCGGGGACGTATTTTTTGTGTGACTAATTTGCACGTCAATATTTTTTTTCAAACTGCGGTTTTCATCACGAGTCCTTTCACACCGACCGCGAATGTCATGCGGTGAAAATGCAACATAATCTTTTTTCAGAGGTCGATTTTTCTGAGCTTTCATCTGGCGAATAAACAAATCAACCAACCATGTAGCGTGAAAATGAGGTATATCACAACTGTACACAACACCACGACAACAATGTAAACTTCCTGTGTCCCTCACCACCTCCTCACTGTCTCTTTTAATATACAGTCTATGCTCACCACCCTGTCTTGTTTGACAAGGGACACAAATTTTAGTCAACGAAATGAAGGACGATGTGTGGTGAAGTATCGCCGAACTGTCAGGACGGTGATCAGACAGTGAGCTGCTGTGTTGGATATAGTAAAGTTGGTAACAAGACAACAGTGGCACAGCAGGTGTTGAATAGGTGAGGGATAATCAGTGAGTAGTTGTGTTTTTACGGATTTAAGGCAAGATGTGGAGGGGAAGAACCACCCGATGCAAAGCGAAACTTTGGTTTATAATTGTTGCATCTGTCCCATCTGTCGCATTGGCACCGGTCTGAATGGTTTTGATGCAAAATATTCGCCGCCGAATATTTGGCCATTTCGTGTCTTTTATTCGTCACGTCCCCGGTGTGTAAGGGTCTTAAGCCTGCTCTATTGCAAATAATGTGGTTCCTCCCCTACTCACTCCTGCAAAATTAATGGTTGGCACAGAATACATCACTATCTGTGTTCCACCAACAGACACTTAAGTGCAGAATACAGTGAGATTTACCTGACAATGAATAGCCTTAATCATAAATGTCTAAACTTATTTGTCTTAAATGTAATGTATGTTCAATTGTAGTGAAGTCCTGCACTGCACTGACCAGATGCCCTGCAATTTGTGAATCAAGATGTGCTATTGAGTAGTGTGTAGTTCTGTATTACTGTCCATCAATCTATGACAACAAAAAAGAGGTTTTACTTTTCATTTGTGGATGTACAATTTTGCAAGAATTATAATGAGATTAATTAAATAATATTCTTTTTCGACCGAAAAGCACATTTTGCAAGAGGAGCTCAAAGTCACAGAAGATACTATCTAAAATAAATCTACAAATATCTTGCCACAGATTATGGGTATATTTACATTTCTAAAACAGATAGAGAGAGAAAAGGCACAATTTAGATCTAGATCATCAGTGGTTAGATTTGGTTAGATTTGTTAAAAAAGGATCTAACCAAAGACTCAAAAGCCGACATTCTCATGTGTTTATGACAACAGATTTTTTTATGTAATGTGTTTTATTTTTCCATAAAAATTTGAACAACATCTGATCTATGAATTTGACGGTTTTATTGTCAATATGTAATGAGAGGACAGCATAAGCAAGTCTAGGTATTCCTTTTGCTTTTGTTATTGACGTTCTACCTCTTAAAGATAGATCTCTTAGGAGCCAAAGATTAAATCTTTTTTTAGCTTTTACTATTAAAAAAAAAAATTAAAGCATTTCTAGCTTTCTGATCTTTAGTGATCTTTAGTATAGTACTAAGTATGTTGCTGAATCCTTGACAGGGATGTTAGATGTTGAACAAGTAGCCGACTCTTTCACTGCCATTAACTCACATCTGCTTATGTTCAGGTATAGTCAAGAGGCTTTAGAGAACACATTGATTATGTTTAGAGCATGGGGTATCTGAGTAGAGTCTTTTAAAGAAAAAATAGTTGCATCATCTGCAAGCTGGCTGATAATGATTTCTCTTTCAAATGGGGCGCCAGTTATCAAAAAGCAGTACATCCTTTTTAGGTTTTGGAAAAAGTGTGATTAAGCCTTGTGTTTGTTTTGGGGGGAGCGAATCATTACTTATGCTTTCCGTGAAAACTTTCAATGAGAATGGGGCTAATTGTTCCACAAATGCTCTGTAAAATTCAGAAGTAAATCCGTCCACACCAGGAGACTTGTTATGTTTGAGGCTATTGATGAAATCAGTTATTTCTTGTAATGTCAAAGGAGCATCACATATACAGTATCTCTGTCTATATCATTAATATAATTCACCTCAATAGAATCTAAAAAGGCAGCTGCACTGCCTTCACAATATTGAAAGGTATATAACTCGATATAGAAGTTTAAACAGTATGTAGCAGATAGCTTGGGGTTATCAGATATAGTATTATAAATTTTAAGTTGCTGGATAGAATTACTTTTGGAATGAGATTTTTCTAACCTGAAAAAATTGGCAGAATTTCATTCCCCCTCTTCCATCCATTTTTGCCTCAATCTAATAAAGGCACCTTTTTCTTTGAGCATATATAAGTTGTCAAGCTTACTCTGATATTCAGTGAAAGTTTCTTTTCCGTTTGTAGAGAGACAGTCCGGGGGCTTTTGAGAAAGGGAGGTTATGGTAGATAATATCTCGTTTTCCTCTGAGCTTCGCAGTTTGGCTAGATCAGAACTATATTTCCTTAAGTACTTAGCAATTTCAAATTTCATAAGTTTCCACTTGATACAATATTTATTGACAATTTGAGTCTTATTCCAATATTTCTGAATAAGTCTTCAAACTTTAGCTTTTACATCTTCATAATTTAAAATTGAACTATTCAATTTCCAATATGAAAAACAGTTATGACAAGCAGAGGAGAATAGAGGGATGATAATATGTATAGCTTTATGATCTGTTAATGGTGTATCCAAAATTTGTGTTGTCCAGAAGTCTTAAAAAGAATACAACATCAGCCAATAATCAATCCTAGATTGGGAGGATCCCGTCTTGTTAGACCATGTGTATACACTGTCAGTCGGAAATTTTTCTCTCCGAATATCTATGAGATTTGTTTTTAACAAGTGTTTCGCTTCATAAGAGAAAATCTGATGTTTAAAGCCATAGTGTGTGAGAATTGCTCCCATCTAGTGGTGTGCTAATAGAATGTAAACAACCGAGTAGTAGTAGTACTCCACGTCAAAGCACGTTGTAACCACAACATAAGCTGCGAAGAGTCGAGAATGTGTTAACTTCATGCACAACTTAAAGTGTTCTGTCAAGTGATGAGGTACAGAACGATACTTATTACATGGCTCTATTGAATGCTGCATTCTGATTGGTCAATTGCTGCATTCTACAGTCTATTATTTCTGTATAACACACTGTTGCTATGGACACCGCTCTGATAAGAGGAGCACAGCGGAAAAGAGGTTTAAGAGGAACTTTGCAGGGTATTTGCCTTATGGTTCATTTGTACCTTAATTAAACAGCTTCAGAGTAATTGCGATGCTTAAATAAATGACCTGTAACTTGTTACAGGGAGAATGGAGGCTCTCTGTCGTCCACCTAGTGTCTCTTGGCCGAAAACCAGCCTTGCAACGTCAGAGCCTCTGACCCGGTGTCCAGCTCTCATCACGGCACCGCAACACAAACGCGCCCCGTAATCCGCAATCTCTTGTTTATGACAGATAACACTACACAATACACACATCATAATGTGTGTATGATAATACACTGCTGCAAGGATTATTTTCTCAATGGCTTCATTGAAAACAAATGCACACTACCGGGAGGAGGGTTCGCAAAACAGAGGAAAAGTGACTGGACTTAAACAATGGACAGATTTATACGCAACATGATGCAATTTATAAATCGCTAAAAGTCGTATTTTGATCAACATTGTGTTTCAAATTATTGACTTCACAGTGTAATATGCAGGATAATGTAGAGTGAGCCTGGCCTTTAGAGAGAAATAAACCCCGACGGGATGAATGGAACCCAGACGCAAAGCGAACCGGCTCACTATACATTATCCCTTACGTATTCTGTTTCGTTATTAATGCTGATAAGTTATAAGCATGCATCCCATAATTAACATGTATTTGGTACCATGCTACTGCTAATAGCTAATAGTGAGACTACGGTCATTTTTGCCAACAAATGTGATTTAGTAAATCGTTAGTGTTAGTTCTAAACAAACAGTGTAACAAAATAACGTAGTGAAAATGTTTTTCTCGGCCTGCAGACTCAAAGATCATTGGATGATGTGAGAGGGAGAGGAAGACAAACAGGGAGAGGGCAGCAGAGCAGGGGCAGTGGAACTGTCGGAACCGCAAGAGGAAGATCCCGTGTGCTACTCTGTGAGGATGAGGAACGACTGGGAGCCCTCCAAAGACAACAAAGAGAGGCGACGGGGGTTAGCGTATGCTTTAGTAGTAGTAAAAACTCTCGTTGGAAAATTCAGTTGAAGGCCACGCACAGTCGGCTACGTGCAGAGTAACAGCAGCTGAAAACTCTTTCTTTTCCAATGCTGGTTAACTAACAAACTAGCCGTCTCTGCCGTTTTATATTGCAAGTAACAGCAAAATTATCCGACTTAAACGGGAGGATAAAGTAGCTGCTGGATTACACTGCCCTGGTTCTCACATTACGCCAAGTCACTGTTAGATTTAATTACCTGTCTAGCAGAAAGCTTGCAACCTCCGTGTCCAAGTCCTTTTTACTCATGAGTTGTCTCCACCTGGGAAAAGCTACGACGATGTAGTCTCTTGTTTTATCCCTGCCATGTTTTCTTTTCTTGGGTGGTTTGCCTTCCCTCTCATGGGGCAAAGAGTATGCATGGTCCTCCATTTCAAGGGGAAATGGCAAGTAGAATGAACCACAGGGCACTTTCACCAACACAGTTGTCTTTGCTTGATTCTCCTCCTCGCCCCCGACAACACACAGATTTAAAGGTAAAACGCGAAAGGCGAACCAAGTTTGTCCCCATTTGGCTACAGTATTCAAAGATGGCGATGCAACATGGCAGCCTTCAGTTGGGTGCACTGCCACTTATGTATTTGTAAACAACTCATTCTAAACTACTAGAAAGCTCTCATTTGTATGCGATTATGATTAGACTTAGACTAATAAAAAGCCAAATGAGTTACGCACTGTCCCTTTAAAAATTCCATTCTTACATTGACTACATTTCCCATGTTCCTATGAGAGCAGAATTCAAAGTGTTTTCAAAAATTCAGTTTTTGATATTAAATTCTGATATTTGCCAAACTTAATCTACTATCACTCCAAACTATTGTCATTTTTTTTAGGAAGATTGAAAATGCATAGCAAGAATTGGCCAGTTGCCAAACCATACAAGGAGGTGAATACAGACCCAATAACAAAAAGTGAGGTCTTCATATTCAAAGTTGCCCTGAAGGCATATCAGTGAATAAATGCCTGGACAATATTTCCAGCTTAGGGCTCATCATCACACTGAAAACAAATACATACCACGTTACTGGAGTGTCCAAATACCTTCCCCGAGAGGCAAGGTAATCTGACTCAGCTCAGGAGGTTCTGATGAAGAGCACAAAGCTCTGAAAACCTCCCATATAACAGCAGCTAATACATTTACACACTTGGGAACAGCTTGCCCTGTGGATGGTACTTCTGTTCTCAAATCAAAAAAGCAATTTTGAAGGGCTTCAGCTCTATTTTTTCCTGATAAAAAGTAAAGAGAGACAGAACTAGCTTTGGCTATGCAGAAAAGAACTGTGATGATGAGCAACACAGCCAGCCTTCCCTGCTCATTACAAACTTTATTAGTTCACCTAGAGGCTGAGACCATTGCCTCTCCATCTAAAGCTTTTGAAAATACACTTATAGATTGTTTCCATGAGTTTTATTTGATGCATGGGAAGGATACACACATTAAAATGTGTTGAAAGGGGGTTGTTATTAGTGGAATGCATATTTTTTTTAACAGCTATGACATTTGAGACTGCATTGATTCTATTTAGTTAGCACAGCTTTGTTAACAAGTAGGCCTAACTATGGTCTGTTTGGATTCATTCAACTCAAATAACATGGATTTTTCCATTTTTCACCCTTTTCTGTCAATACACCTCAGCTACTCTACAGACTGTGAGGAGGATGAAATGATGGAAATTGCAGCTTTTATACCATTGTGGATAAAGTTAACTCTCTGAAAGCTTCCATTAAATCCATGACCTCTGTCACTGAGCTACTGTGAGACACATCTACATTATTTAGAATTAGGATTATTTTCAAATTAAATCTGACCTCTTAATTTATCTCATCATCGTCTCAACATGTAGCCTGCAGATTTGCCTTCTGGAAGTTGTGGTAACTCAGCTGTCAAGGTACAATGTGATGAGAAAAAAAAACGTGGAATTGGCCTTGAGTGTTACATAAATGATGTTTGCCAAAGTGTAACACAAAGTACATTAGCTGTATAAAACTATAAAACTGAGTTATACTCACACCATGCTCATATAAGTTTCAACTCAGAGACATTTTACGTCTTGTTTTTTTAATTTGGCATGAGAAGACATTTGTGTGTCAGCTTCAACACTTCTACTGGTGTAAAATCAAATCAAATCAAATCAAATACAAATACAAATCTACATATATCCATCTTTTCCTAACACTGACTGTTTGTGAACTGATGACTAAAGACTCCAAAGTTATTTGACACCAGAATAAGTCTTTTCCACATATGTGTGTGTGTGTGTGAGTGATTTTTTTTTTTTCATGTAAACCTTCCCCGATTGGTCTTTATTCATGGAAGATACAAAATTAATTTTTTTACTGACATTCAGTTAGGTTATGACAAACCGCTCACTGCAGAACTGTTTGACGCTAAAGAAAAGCCTTCTGGGACACAGCACCGAATACCAAGGCCAGGTGGTTCTTACAGTAATGATTTAACCTGAGAGATACTCTGGATGAAATGACACGTTTGAAAGAGACTTTTCATCCCTTCCATTTACATCTGTGTCTATTGCTTGCTGAACTGACTGTAGTTTTGCATTGCACTTAAAAAATAAAAGTGGTTGAGCTGCCTGTAGAGACCTTGTCGGGTATAATGTTCTCAAGTAATTCAAGAAGTTTCAGGCATTGCATTCCGTCAATAAGGCAACAAAGTCTTCTCTTAAAAAACAGGACTGTATTTTATCAAACATAGAACTGAAAGAGCAACATGAACACTCTATTTCTCCTTGAGTTCACTAAAATCCAGCACTGTACAAACAGCAGTAGCAACAAATCAAGTTTGTGTTTTCTGGACCCAACAACTGATGACAGTAAAGCCTCACACCCAATCTCAAAAAAAGAAAAAGACCTCTTATTACAGCATTTTTTCCAATTTCCTCTGTGCTTTATTCTAAATTTCCAGACAGTGTGTGTGCAATTTCAAGTCCTGTTTAATATTGTGTCTCAGTGCTGATATTTTGACTAAGGGCCTACATTTTCATGTTAAAATCCTTGAAAAAAATTGCAATGGTTTGACAGTTTCCCACATAAAAGACAACCTCATTAGAGCCAGAAAAACATGCTGCAGGGAATCAATCATCAAACAAGTGTGGCTGTCTCCTCCTCAAACACACTAGTCAACATTTGAATATCTGCTGCTTTAGCCTGCTGAGACAGTGGGTGCTATCAAAATCCTATGAAAACTGATTTTGCACAAATGATTACTCACGTACCCTACTGATCCAATCTAATAATTGCATCTGAAAATGAGCCTGAGCCAACACCTGCGGCTGCAACACCTTCATTCATGGTAAAATAGCAAAATGAATTTATTTTGCGCATTGAACAATCTCCATGGCTTGGCCCAATGCTCATGAACAAAATGACAGCTGAATTAGCTGAGAGATCCATTTGGTTCCTTACTACTGTGAACACTAACTAGCTCATGTCCCAGATACTACCGGTATTTATATTAGCAGGACAAAAAAGAAATATAAATAAAAACAGGAAGATATACTCAGGTAAATGCAGGACACAAGTCATGTGCCTCCCACAGCTCATGGAGGCCACTGAGCAGATACACAGTGAATCAGGCAGCTGTAGATCATCTTTAATGAGCAGCCTCTCTTTGCACCTTGGGGGTCTACAGCAAACTCATATGACATCCTGATTCCCGCTAATGTGTCGCAGCCTGAGCAGAAAGATTCATAATGTTTTCATAAAATCTGCATGAGACACTGAATCTTTTTTTCTTTTCTTTTTAACCGCCTGCTGATTTGGTTTATGAAATCTTGGCTTTGAATAAGAATACGGTTACTTATTGGCTTGCTGAGAGTTGCCGTGCTAATATGGTCTTCTGAACTTCTGTTAGATTTTAGAGAAATCCCTAAACAAATATTTTGCAGATTGCTGTGAAATTTGGTGCAGAATTTGATTGCACAGATTAAATATCTAAATGATTTCCCTTTTGTGCAGTGGTCCAGATGTGTCGAAAAATTCAAAAGCTGCAGAATTAAAGGGCCCATTTTATAACGTGTTCCTGTGGTCTTTCTATGACGCCTGGAGGTGAAAAAAGTCTGTCTGCTCCCTTAATTGATTCCTTCACTTTTTTGAGATCGTGTACCCAAATGGGCCAGTTGGAAATGCAGCTGTGCTTGACGCCAAGAGCAGCTAACTCCACCTCCTGGTACTGCCTTGGTACTGTCCCTGGGCCAGTCTATAAAAAGGTGAGCTCCACCTGCTGAGACAGGTAGGGTCTAACG